>JBCJKH010053088.1:0-40994 GCA_039877255.1 Loriculus beryllinus | reverse complement strand
AGGTTGGCATCAGCCCACCTCACAAGCGTGTCAAGGTCCCTCTGGATGGCATTCCTTCCCTCCAGCGTACCCACCGAACCACACAGCTTGGTGTCATCAGCAAACTTGCTGAGGGCGCACTCAATCCCACTGTCCATATCAGCAACAAAGATGTTCATCCCTTCATGATGCAGGTTGCCTGCTCTGATGATTACTTAGGACAGTTGTATAATAAATGCTATTGTTGCAAAGTAACTTGCTTTGCTGGTTTATTTACGTAGGCATTTTACTGGTAACAGTAAATCCATGCAAAGCAGTTTTCCTGGCCAAGCACCTGCCCGTCACTATGTAAGTTCCTTGCAGTGGCTCTTTGCATATAAGCATGTTGAATTTATGACTTTCTTATTTGTGTTATTTTGCTTAATTTTTCCTGAGCTAAATATAGCTGTGAAGAGCAGTCAGCTAGACTTTTGACAGGTTACAGAGGACCTCCAGCAAAGGCAATGTTTTTACTTTCATTCAAAAGTTTTTTACATTCCCATTCTTTACACTGGCAACAAGCACTAGTCTTACAGCACCTGAAACACTGATACAAGATCAGGCAACTGACATGCATTATTATTACTAGGCTAGCTCTTGAAATTATATTGAATTTTACATCTCCTATTCAGTTAAAATACTAAAGAACAAAAAAGTAAGACATAATAAGAGGTAGAAACATGTTCATACGTGTTCAGTTTTTAGCTATAATTGAAGGTACAAGTTTCAACATACAAATAGCTGAACAGTTTTCAACTATAACATAGTTGGAAAGTGTTGTAGAAATTCATAAGCATGCAATACAAATAGAAACATCCTCTAGCATCTTTAACTTGTCCCTGAATTAATTTTTCATCAGATCTCCTGTCCCTTTAATTCCCCTTAATATTGCATATCCAAAAATAGGCATCAAATTATGATGGAGGCTGGAAAAATTATGACTGTTTTTAGTTACTCTTTAGCTGTCTGGTCTTAGGACTTGCAGGTGTCACTTTCTTTACCTTTTTGTCTTTTTTAATGAACTGCTTGCAGAGTATTGTTACTTCTGTATGTGAGACTGCAAAAACCAGTCACAATTCTCAAGTTGAATGATTCTCTGTGATGTGTGCTCTTAAAAGGAGTCACTTATTTCTAATTCAGTGTCAGGTATATGCAATGTAAATGTGCTTGGCCTATTTTATCACAAATATTTTTTTAGTACGTATATGTACCTTGTTATTCTCCATGATGCTGGTCTGTTTGTTGAATGAATATTTAGCTAAGCATGTAGAATATTTCACATTTGGCAGCCTGCATTTCTCTCCTTTGTTCGAACAGATGGTTTGAAATGTCATTTGAGGTTCAGGCCATCAAATTTCTTACAGTGTTTATGAAATAATGGCAGTCATTTGGGAACATGTATAATATTGTGCAGAGGTCAAAATGAGTTTTGAAAGGAGCCATTTAAAGCTTTTGAAAGTTCTCAGCATGTGATGTTTTGGCTACAAAGAGCAGCCTTTATTTTTCCAGAAGTTAGTTACCAGAAAAATAGTTGAGAGGACATAGTTCTTCTCAGTCATTGCCTTGAGCGTTTTGTTTAATCTCTGCAATAACAAAGGGATAAAATCTCATGTGTATAGCTGAGCTTTTTTCACCTGAAACCTTTATCTTTTAAAGAAAAGGGGAAAGGAAAACTAAAGAAAAGAGAAGAAAAATAATAAAGGCATTTTTTAGAAACTATCCACATTTCTTATCCTTTTGCTTTGATAATGTCTGTATTAGTGACTCCTTCCTGCCACAACCTACTTAGCGTCTCATAGGTGACATTTCATAAGCTGACATTTATCTTTTTTCTAACAAAAAATATAAAGACACTCATTCTTGACAAAGCAGTGCTGAGGGTTTCTTTAGATACTATATGCCTGTGGATATTGTATGCCTTTCTTTTTTTGTCCTGAAGAAGTTAAACCATTCAGGTATACCTGTGCATGAGACATAATTGCTGTTGGCTGCAGAGCCTGTCAGTTTGTCTTAATAAAGCAGAGGTTGTTGCACACAGTCCTTGTGAACTAACCAAGAAAGTGAGAAAGCTACACAAGAGTTTCCTTGTGCTTTTTCATCAGTACAGACCTAATTCTTCCCTCAAATCAGTGTTTCTTACAAGTAGTCCCTCTGACTGCTAGAGAAGTAGCATGTACTTTATACAAATCAGGGGAAAGGTCCCATTTCACCAAAAATATTTTACCCACTGTTAAATAATATTTTGAACAACTTCAGTTGTTGGTTATTGGATTTAAGTTGGTAATCATGTTTTAATCTTTAATTAACAGACTCAGTGTTTTTTTCAGAATTAGCCTGTACTTGATTACTTCTGACATCCAACTGCAGTTCAGTTCACTGCCAAGTCCTGTGGTGTTTGTCATGTTTCATGATAGGAAATAAACTTGTAATTCACACTGAAAATTATTTTATATTTGATAGGAAAAAGCTTAAATTATTTCCTTTGCTGGATTTAGGTACTGTAATTCATCTTGTCACCTTGTCTATGTTAATACTGTCCGTTGTATATTCCAACTAAATTTGGCTTTACATGGAGCTAATAAATTGGCTTAATTGTATGTAGAAGCATTGTGCAAATAATCACCATGTATCTCATAAGCTTCCACAGTATGGTGCGTAGATGTCTGAAGTTATACTAGATAACTAAAACTGCTCTCAGAAGCTTTTCTTGTGCAGTTTTGCTATTTTTGATACTAGTTTTAATTATAAGTGTGCATGTTGGACAATGAGAAATACTGACATAGTTTTCTGTAATCTTTCATAGATCCAGAGGGGGCTTGTTATCTACATATGCTTCTTCAAAGGTGCTGATGAGGATCTTGTTCCAAAAATTGGTATGATATAATCCTTATCAATTCTTGTATTGTTGGAAAAGAAGAGCAGTAGAGGCAGAGAAGGCAGCAACCATTTGGACAAGTCAAAAAGCCATCAGATAGCATCATTTCAAGTCAATTACCTGGCTGGAAGAACAGCTTGCTTGGTCTTGTTTCTTTTGACAGTTGTCCGTGCTTCTCACTCTGTCCATCTGCTCATGATCAACCTGTCATTTAGAAAGTAAATTCCATGATGATAACTTTCTAGCAAACAAGGTGTGTCACCTGCTGTTTGACATATTACATGTATCAAGCAGCAGGTTCAGTCCAGGACAGATCTCAGTTTAGAGAAAACTGTTTCTAAATAATTCATGGCTTGATTTGAGAAGTATTTTAATACTGATCTCACTGTAGGTGCAGGATATTTAAAATTATAGCCAGTAGAGGGAGTTGGGCGGACAACTAAACAGTGTCCTTCCCCTCTCCTTCCAATGATACTATGTACAGTTAGCATTTTAAGTGCAGTTTTCTCCTTCAAAAGTGATAATAGCAATGTCGGAAGTTCTTTCCCTCTTCTCCACATGCACTTTATCATTTACATCAATGCAGAGAAGATGCTGTGGATAAGATCAAATGGTAGCAATTTCTGCCTTCACCCACTGTTGTTTCGGCTTGAAGTTTTGGTTGGTCGGTTGGTATTGTTTTCTTCTTTACGTTTTATTTAATTCCTCACCCTCCTTTCCTCCATCAGTAGTACTGCACCACCTGGGAAATTCCATGCCACGTATTCCAGATAAAAGTGTCCCTTTTCTGTGACTGTGGTTTTTCAAAAGGTCAAGTAACAATAGTCTATTTTGGGCTACTGACTGGGACCAGCAGAAAGACCTGGCAGTGCACACAGCTATATAGCACAGGTGCTATTAAAAATGCTGAGAGCAGCTGCTGGGGGTCTTGGTCTTAGAGGGCAGAGTCTTTCTGTGATGCTAAACTAAGTTGAAATCTTTGGGTATATTTAGAACAGTGATATGAAAATTGCTTTTGTGCTTGTGAGAGTTTCACGAGAGTGTTACTTTACTTGAGAATAATGACCTTTTCTGCTGTCTGGCTGCTGAAACAGGCCAGAAAAAGTTGTTTCTTATTAGGATATTCATGTACAACTATCTTCCTTAAGTGTCTGTCTTATAAAATATTTTTTCTAAATATAATTTAAAACTGTTTAAATGACTGATTTTGCTTCCTGAATCACAACTCAGCTCTTCTTGGTTCCAACAACATTAAACTTTTATGGGTTTGGAGGCATGACTAGTATCCTCCTAGCTTTTACAGAGTTGGAGGAAGTTTTTGGGGAATGATTTAATTTCTTATATAAACATATATACATTGGAAAATGCAATGTTAGTAAATGCATCAATTTTGTTTGCAAGTTTATATATTCTGCCTTATGGACCAAATTGCATCTTTGACCTTCCTGCCCATTTCCTCTCTCAAAAGACAAGCTGGCACCCATTCGTCTCACTAAGTGTAGTGCTGAAGGACACTGACGCCACTTGAGACCAAACTGCAGAGCTGTAGCTTCAGCCCAGATCAGTGCTGGGTCCTGCTGCGAACTACTGCAAGCAGAATGAATAGACCCTCGGGCAGAAATTTCTCCAAAGTGCACTGAAGATGGTGTTATCTCCTACAGTGTGTAGTGTTGTGCAGATGTTGCCTATTTGAGTATAGGGTGGTTAAATTAGGGTCACTAATTGGATCCTAGGTTCCTCTGGGTGTGTCCAAATAGAATCAACTTCAGGATTTCAGACAACCAAAATACAAGTCTCTAGTCATATTATATTAATATAAATATCCTTGACATTCTTCATAATACTCAGACAGCTGGTTGATAGTGTTTACCAACTATGTTTTATTTCATTAATAAGCAGTTTCTGTTCCTCTAATAATTTGTCACACATCACAATATTTGTTATATCTTGTTTATGATGTTTTATTAGGTGCTCTTTAATTTGGTTCAGTTACACTAACTCTTACTTTATTTTTTTTTTGCAGTCCATATGCTGTTGAGTGTTAAATTGAGTGAAAATGAAAGCGGCGAGTACGTTTCTGTTCTTGATTTACCAGGCGATGTGCTTATTATACCACAAGCTACTCTAGGCGGTAAACTGAAGGGAAAGAAGATGCAGTACCATGCAAACATTGAAAAAGAAAAACGTTTGGAACTTTATTCGCAGTTTGTGACTTCGTGTGAAAAAGAACTGTCTGCCAGCACCAGATGTGCAGAGGCAGGTGTTCGTGTCAAGCACGGCACGTATGGAAACAGGCAGGTGTTAAAACTGGATACAAATGGACCTTACACTCATCTGATTGAATTTTGAAAGAAATAAATGATATCCTAGATACAGTCCTGGCTGGCAAATGTTGTCTTCTTTTTTTTTTTAATATCTATAATTTCTAAGCATTAATTTACTTAAATGATTTTGGAGATACAGTGTAAGAAAGACTTTCACTCAGCTGGTACTGGTGTTGCCAGTTTCATTAAATAGATGCTTAAGATTGCTCTGCGACAATGAGTTATTTGTTTTATGCCCATAGTCATCTGAAGTGTGGTCAAAATAATTGGTAATATTGATCCAGTGAAGCTGGATAGCTTGGAAGGCTTTGTTAACGAAAATAGGGTAATGCATACGTTTCTTACTACAAAAATAATGGCAAAAGGTTTACATGTATTAGCTACTGTAAAGTACACTTGAGGATGCACAGTTTATAGATTAAAAAAATAAAAGAATGCTGTAGATGTGCTTACCTGTTCACAGATGCTGTAGATGTACTTACCTGTTCCCAGATTTCCTTAGTCAGACAATTTTTGCCTTTCTTTTTCCTATCTATGAAATAGCAACACTTCCTGGCCAGCAGCTGTATTGAAAGCACAAATTCATTGAATTTTTAGCCTATTAGAGACTAGGTATTAAATTAAAAAGTCCATTCCCCTCATCCAGTGTGTTTAGGGGTGGGACATTTAAGTAGTGAACATGAGCTATACAAAGAAGAAAAAGCGAGGTGCCTCTGGAAACTGAAGGCAGTACCACTGAATTGCTTTCTGAAAGTCTGCACTTCGAAATCTCTGTGTTTTCATAGGCTGCTTGCTATAGTTTGGTCTGTGTCTTTGTTACCTTGGTCATCTTGTCCAATCAATTCTTTCATAACAGAGCCTCAGGAAAAGGACTGAAATACTCACATGAAAACACAAATAAAAATAGCATGATGTATGCTGCTGCCTTGTTGTTCCCTCTGCTCCTATTGCTTCCTTCCAGCTTTTTGTCTGTCGAATCTGCCAGGCAGAGAGTAGCTTATATTTCTTTTATATACATTTGGGGTGCCATTCCTGGCTGACCCACTATGCAGTACTGTCATAACCATCACTAACAGATGGTATTAAGAAGATATAATGGTAAATTCTGTCTTGTGAGGCAGTAAGAACAGAACAGCTACATTAAAACGTGGCAAATTCAAAACTAATTGAAGTGCATTTGCTCTATGAGTCAAGTTTCTCTTTTACTGCAGCACAATGTTTTGTGAGGTCAGTAATTTAGAAGAGTTCAAAGTGAAATTAGACAATTCTATGCTTTGCAGTAATTATGCAGAATTTCCATTTAAATAATAAATACTTTGGTTAGTGAGCATGACAGCTTGTGCAATCTTAGCCGCAGGTCAGTAGTTAAAAATATTCTGTCCTTATCTTTGTTGTTTGGGTTTTTTTAAACCATGCCTGGATGTGTAATTTGCAGGCTGAAACTATGCCATGAGAATCACATTTTTTAACAGATGCAGAGCTCATAGTTTTGATGAGAGAAGATTTTTCAGATTAACATAATGTATGTTTAATAATTATGAAATACCTAAGGATACTGAATTCCTGGCAACTAGCACTCTCACAGTTGAAAACAACTGTTCACACAAATGGCCTGAAAATATTAGCTATGTCCCAAATGACGTATTAATAAATAATTAGCAGTTGTGATAGACACAGTATGAGTCATGTTCTAAGCTCTTGCTAGCAACACCTAAATAAGATTGTCCTGATGTGAATAACTAATACAAATCAGTATGATCACTGTGCTTGAAAAAAACTCTTTATTCCTCTTTCTGTTGGAGGCTATATCTTAAAAAGTGCTGAGTAACACCACTTTTCACCTTACAGGAATTGTGGGTAGTCAGTATATCTCAAGAATTGATCCTTTGAAGTATAATACAAAGTCTGCAAGTTTTGGGGTTTTGTTTGTGGTTTTTTTCCCTGGCTCCAGAAAGATCTTTGGCAGCCTGGCAATTTAGACTTTGTATTTCAAGAACTCTGCAAGAGGGATGAGCTTGAAAATGGTTAGTGAAAAACAGACTTCAGCTCAAACTCCATCTTGTACTGATCTCTCATTTAAAACACATACAAATTTACGTATAATTCAGTGATTCTTGACACAAGACAGAACTCTGGATTTTCTGTAAAAAGGTGGCATCTTTGTGTATATTTTCCTGTTTCTGAGTTATTTGTGTATCCACCTTGGAATACTGATTACTGTCATCTTCTGCTCCAACGAGTGGCAGCTTGTTAAATGATGTGCCCTTTGTATCGCCTTATTTATATCTACTATTGATTCACAACCCATTTACTGAAAGAAGCTATTTCTGAGTAACGTGATGGACCATACTGATGAAAAAATTGATTAAACTTATTTTTTCAAAGCCAAATGCTTATTGCTTTCTGCCATGAATATGTGCTTTAAGCAGGTGACATGACAGTGCTTTAAATAGCTGCTGTTCTGTGATGAGACAAAACCTCAAATAAGTAACCTGTGCTATACTTAGAGAATATCTATTGGAAGATGCTTATTATTTCCCACTTTGTTGAAGTAAGCTATAAAATGAGGAGCCATCATTATGCTATTCTAGCGTGGCCCCAATTCCACTCTCACACATAATTGTTGTATTGGGGATTTTGTGACCATGTTTGCAGTGTACACACCCAGTGTGTCTATGCTGAGTGTGTGTGGACTATGGACTGTGCTCATAAAACTGAGTTCAGGTGCAATAGCATGTTTTCTGGTCAGCATTACTTCTGCTTCCTTCCCATACCCTTTGTGGAAATATTTATCTCTGTTTCTATGTACAATGTGCAACTTACAAATATTAATCCATAATTGGAAGGTAATAGCAGGTAGCCCAGTAATACCAGTAACAATGGTGCAGCTGTATTACCATTGCTAGTAACAGTTCACAAACTTTGTCCTGAGTTTGCAAGACCTGAGGATGGAGGTTTATCACATGTGCTTTGCCTGAACTTTCTCTGATCTTATTGTGGCTTTGGTTTTATTTGATTTAACTGTAACATCAATTTTTTCTAATGACAGGAGTCTATGGCTAATTTAGTTTACTTTTGCTATGTATTGTGTAACCACAGGTTTTATACGCATAATAATAAGTAGTTAGTCTGTGTAGGGTGATATATTTATGACTAACAACATAACAGTGTACAGAAATGAACACTTGTTACAACCGCAGCAACCTTGAGCAGTGAAGACACCAGGTTCAGTGTGAAATACAGGCATGGGACAGTAAGAGATGGGACACAGGCTGATGGTGGAGACCCTGAGGCTATAAACAACTTTCCAATGGTCAGTTAAAGAAATACAGACCTGGAGCTGGACAAAGCTAGCCTTAGGGGTGAAAAGAGAAGAAAGTAAGTATTTAAGATAAATAAAATAGATAGTTGCAGACCAGTGAAAAAGGAAGGTGTATAACTTCATTAGGAAACATTTAAAAATAGCCCCAAGTGAAAGCTATTTCCGGGAGAGGAAAAAAAGAAGAGGAAATCATGAACATCAACATCATACTCTTGCAGGCACAGGACTCAGGATGCTGATGATCCACTATGTTCACTCCATCAGATGGAAGCCATAGGGAGGTGAAAGGATAGGCAAGACTCCAGGAGAAGGAGTAGGTACTAGATAGTGCATGGATAACAACTTTAACTGTAGTATTGTTGAGACTTTATACAATTGCTTTATTTTTCTTTTCTGTATTTTTCTGCAATAATCAGATCTTTTTTTATTATTATTTTTTGTGACTTTATATGTAAGGCGGGTTTCTTTTTGCCCTTAACAAGATTTTGTACATAACAGCTCCTAAAGACAGTTGCTTCCCCATGTTGAGATGGCACCTGCTTGACGGGCTCCTGGATATTAGCCAGCCTTTGTGGTGGTTTTCACCAGGTCCTTTAACGCATCTGTGATGTCTGATCTCATTTACCACAAAAGCTGCACAAAAGTTTCTTTCTTCATTGTGACTCAAAGCAACCACTACTCCCTGAGAACACTCAGTTCCATCAGTCTGAGCCATGTGTTTGGATTTGTCTGGGTCCAATTGGAGAAAAAAGCTAGTGCCATACCCTGGTTCAGTTCGTGATCCCAAGAGTGAAATTAAGACACAAAGAAGGTCAAGTACCGTAATCGGACAGTTTATTACAAATTACAAAAAGATAGTTGTCAAAAAGGGATGCTATTGTAATAAAGGGGATAGTGATAGGACAGGATGGAAAAAAGGTAGAAAATGAAGCAAAAATTCGGGGTGC
The DNA here is from genome assembly GCA_039877255.1 of Loriculus beryllinus. Taxonomy (NCBI): domain Eukaryota; kingdom Metazoa; phylum Chordata; class Aves; order Psittaciformes; family Psittacidae; genus Loriculus; species Loriculus beryllinus. The sequence continues at coordinate 31,508 of JBCJKH010053088.1, read as the reverse complement.
AGAGAGAGAGAGAGAGTCACCACCGTGGATCTGGCGGTGTCCCAGGGATCCGTGGTCATCGTCATTGGCGGTGGGAGTTCTTCAGGGTTTGTAGTCTCGTAGTATCAGAGCAGAGTATCTCCCAAGAGTCCATCGGTGGTGGGTGTCCTTGTGGAGGCATCCTTCTGGAGTCCCCTTGAAGGTACCCATTTTGGTGATGTTTTACTCCCCTTTTTATATTCCTGTTCTGGTGGGCCAGCTTTTCTGGTCTTGCAGCCAACTGCAGGTGTCTGCACACACTCAGGTGTCTGCAGCAATTCTTGGGATAATGGACAGCAATTCCTCACAGCAATCCTCAAGGTAATGGATGGAAGAGTCTTGTCAGCTCTTTCTCATTCATCCCTCAGGCAATGGATGGTGGATTCCCAATTCAGCTCCTCCCACCCTTCTCCCTGGCAGTGGATGGAAGAGTCTTATCTCAGCTCCTCCCACCCATCTCCGAAACAATGGTCAGTGGAGTCCAGTTTCAATTCCTCACACCAATTCTTGAGGCAATGAAAGGGTGTTACCTCAGCTCTTTCCCAGTTACCCCTCAGGCAGTGGATGGTGGAGTCCCATCTAAGCTTCTCAGATCAATCTTTGAGACAATGGACAGTGGAGTCTGATTTCAGATCAGTTTCACAGGATTAAAAATGCAATCCAGTGAACCTCTGATGTAAAAACAGCTTCTTTGGAGAAGGAGGTATGAATTCGTTAAGCTTCCATCATTTTCTGCTTTTACTCTCTCATAGTCTGGACTTCGCTACATCGTCTCCTTAAACGCACTCTGTTTCTCTTCTGGAGTGGCAGTATGCTATGGAGGGCTCCAGAAATCCACAGGCATTATCTGAGGTCTGTCACCAAACCCCTCTGTGACTGGCCTAATTTCTTAACTTCTTTGCACCTCAGTTCTCATCTAATAAATGGGTATTCAGTTGTTTTCCAGTATGTCATTACTTAAGGCTGTACCTTGAGCAAAACCATAACTGTCACTGTTTGGTGTACTGCGCAGCACAGTGAGGCTGAACTCGGCGAGATCCACAGCTGCTTTATAAATCAGGGTCACAACTGCTGGATGGGAACACAAATCAGAGCTGCCTCCTCAATCTCTTTCTTAGCACCCAAAATTTGAGACTCCCTTAAGAATTTAGTGAGCTTGGTATCTCATATTCCTTCTTCTTTTCTTGAAGTTCCTTGAAATAAACTAAAAACTTGGGAGTTCCTACAAGATTCTGCTGCCAGAAGTGCTGTGCAACTACAGCTGAAAAGTAAATTATATATGTGGACAAGAGGAAAGAACAGCAGTTAGAATAGCCTGAATAGTACGAATGCATTGCACATTTCCCATTTAAGCCAATGCTGTTGCTGTCCGCTAGTTCAATTACTGCCAGTTTGTGGCTTTGGGCAAAGCAATTTTCTGCTCCACTTTTTCCATCTGTGAGACAAAGAAAGCATGAAAACAGGGGGAAAAGAAGTTTAAAACCATTTCTTTAAAATTCTTTTCCTAATGGCAAAAAACCACCTCTGCTCTTCTTTTAGCTTCGGAAGGCAATACATTCTCACCTCTCTTCATCTTTGTTGAGCTATAGTTTGCCTTTCACTACCTCAAAAATGTGACTTGAGATAATGTCCACAGAGCACCGTGGGTACCACAGGGAACAGGGTGGTATCACTACAAATAACACTCCATGCTATTTATAAATAGGAATGACCCAGAGAGCGTGGAAAAGCAAATAAATAGTATTCCTGTCACACTGTTCTAGTTCATATATATTTATGTATCTTGTTCATCTGAATTTCAGATTGCTTTCTATTGACTTCAGTTGGATCTGCTTGTGTAAGTGCAGCACTAGATGCCCGATTATGTCAGCAAGGAGCTTATGGCTATTTAGATGTGCTCCCTTGGAAAAGAGATTGCAGTGAGGGGTTTTGGATAAACAGTAAAACCAAAAGGTTCTTGGGAGGCCTTAATATGCAGGTAGCAAATCCATCTCTAGGCCTCATTAATGTGCAGCTAATTCTTGTCGGAATACTTTATCCAGGATTCTTCAGGTATTTAATCTTAAAAATTAAACCCCCCATATTATTAAATTTTACTGCTGAAGATTGATCATTTATTCATACATTGAGCTGTTTGAGATTATTGTGTTGTGGTTTTGATAGGACTCATTTCCCTTTCTTATTTCCAGCTTCCATTTTGGTAGCTGTATCTAACATTATCTAGGCCTGCATACCTTTATTTACATTTTAGAATTAAAAATAACAGCAAGACTGTGTAATTGCTTGGCAGGAATTCAGGCCTTGTATTTTGTGATAGTACAAAAAGCAACTGTGTTTGGAATAAGAAGAAGTCTAGCAGTATTTAAGCATGAAATAAAACCATGTATTATTTTTTATATTCAGTGTGTAACAAAGATTTGTAACTATGGCTTTGCAAAACCTAGGATGGACAACATAACTCCAGAAGGTAACTACTTCAGGGGTTTGAATGTTTCATTTTTGGGATTAGAAACACATGCTTACTCTCCCAACTGGGGGAGCACTGATGGACAGCCATGGATACTAAGGCTGCAGCAGTGCTAGAAATGAGCATGTTATAATGCTTATAGTCAGATTAATAACCTTACTTAGATTAAAACCAAATGTAAGTTGTCTGTTGCTGATGGTGTGTTTGCAGAATGAGACCTTAATGGTCTGACTCTGTACTGAAATAGGTATATTGACTGTATAACGTAATTGCATAAAGAAAGTAAAATTAAATGTTTAATTGTATAATTAATCTAAAGACATTCCTTCTTACTGGTTTTAAGATATTACAGAATTAGTTTTTGTTTGTTGTATAATTACTTGGTGAGGTTTCAGTTGCTTTAAATCAGGCTCCTTGTCCTGTGATTCTTACTCATGCGTAGGCAGTCCCACTGAATTCAAAGGAATACATTCTTTTCTCTTCTTCTGCCGTCACTGAGGATTATGAAGCTGTAAGAAAGAAAATATTTAGCTCAGAGGCATATGTGACTGTATGGATATTCTACTATGACTGGAATTTGTATGACAGAACTGATTCATGCTCTAAATCAGTCAACCCACTTTACCAAAATAGACTTAACTAACGAGAAGACTAATCAGCAGGTTTGTGCATTGCAATTATTTGCCAGTTGTTCATTTTATTAAGTAATTGGCTATTGAAGCTCAGTCAGGACTAATAGGAAAAGAGGAAATTGAATTAATACATGCTGAATACATTTAATTGTCCTATTTTTGTCTGGTTTAGAGCAGAATACTATAAACTTGCTTAACAATGTTTTTTATCTCAGATTGAAAAGGGGAAAGATAAAAATGGCATGCATGGCTGCTGAAGTAGATCTTAATTTGAAGCACTGCAGTTAATACTGTTGACCAGTGTAGGGAAAAAATCATACTAAATAATCAAGGTTAGCTATAAATCTAATAAACACAGATTCTTACCCTCATGTAAGCACTGCTGGCACAAAGCAACCCTAAAGCCAATCAATATACACAGAGATGGTAGGAGCATCCTGTATCAGTGTCCCTTGTTATACCAACTTCTTGTACCACTTTAGCATTAAGACAGCATTACTTACAGCTAATACCATGTATACTAGGACTGGATGACATCATTCTTGGGGAAAAACCAAGAAATTTTTATTCTTAATGAGTGATGTTTTGTTTCGCCCTCTGCTCGTGTAACATTCAGCATTATGAGATACTAATCTTGAGTCTGTGCATGCTACCACAACAAAGTGAATAATAGGCATAATAACACTAATAACAGAAATAATCTTAAAAAAAAATAAAATCTAGCTTTGGTTTTGTTTATTGCTTCTTGAGCTAAACATGATCAATCCTGCACAAATATTACCAGGTCTTTCTGTTACCTCAGGCCTGTCAGATAGAGCAGCCTTTGTTTTTGTGGAGTTTATTATGGAAAACGTCATAGGACCAACAGTTTTTGAATATAAATTGTTCAGTTGACCTTTCTCACGAGTTGAATGGCAGATTGCTTTAGGCCAAGAAGCAGCAACTCATTTTCTGATCAAAATGAGGTTAACTGAGTAAATAACTCTTTCCTGGGGGTGTATGTTATTTTTGATACCAGAGGTTAACACCTTTACACCAGGAGGAGTTTGCAGAGTTGATTTCTGTGAAATGTACTATGGAAATACTTTCCTGCTGCAGGTATGAGGCGTCTATGTATTCTTCATTATCACATCCATTGGCAAGTTCTTGTTTTTGTAAAAGGCCACTGCATCCATGCTCATCTTTCTTTATCACAGGCGGTACAGTACGAAATGAAACTAGTGTCCATATAGGGCAGTGCAGTATGGGACTCTTGGCTGCTACAGCAGGATGTCATCCGGCTGTTCTGCATGTGCTTTCTGGGATATTCCTCAGTAGTATCATCTACACAACTGAATACATATGTTCATGGAGGATCACACTCTATGTAAACTTTACATATTGAACCTATTTGGAGATGAATTTACAAGCTTATGCAAGGGTTAGAAAGGATTTCAGCTCCTATGCTTATGTGTCCCAGGCATTATTCCCTCACCACTAATGTTTCCATGGCTTCAAAAAAGATAACCCCAGAGAACCCAGTTTGTGGAGAGGAATCCTAGTTTTTCCACTCTGAGGCGTAACCAATGTCACATTGTAGGAATAAGCAGACAAAAGATCTTTAATATTTGTTGACTAAGTCAAAGTCAGTCTTTAATACCATAAGGCATTATTTCTTCATCAACTTTGTGGCAGCAGCTAAAGTTGCAGAATTAGAACATCTCAATCCCACCAAACTAACTTGCTGCCATCAGAAACCACACTTGATGCCTGTCTTCCAGTTTGCTTTGCTAGGTAGTTGGTAGGATGCAAAACTAATCCAGATGGGGCTGGGCTGGGCTATTGCTACAAAACTACAATAGGAATATTTTTTATTTTAAAACCAAAAGACGGTTGACAGACCTATTTTTCCCATTATTAAGACAGAACTTGAATTCTGATGATGGAATTCAGAAAACGATGATGGAATTCAGAAAAACCCCACAGCCCCCAACATAAATTTCCTCATGAGCAGTGAATTTGCTTTCGACAGGAGGAAGTCATTCCCAATGACGAAGCAGTATCTTTCAGTTGCATCACCTGTGTGGTGGAAGGAATCAGGTGAAAATCCAGAAGAAGCCCATGTCTGACCTTGTGGGTAAGATGCAGAACGACTCCTCGACTTGGGATTCCGTCTTGGTTTGGTTTCAGTGCACACAACGATGAAATCCAAGTGTAACTTTTGCCAGTGCTGGGTTTTAGGCACGGGTAAAAATATAACCGGGGTGTTTCCGTTACTGCTGCTGTAGTGCCGGTGGCGCCTCTCCAGAAATTAGTGGGCGCCTGGGAGGTGGAGTGAAAATCAGGGGTCATGGCAAGCTCTGACAAGAGCCAGGTACGAATCTCTACAGCGCCAGCTCAGCTGCCTTAAAAAACATCACTAACGGGATTTTGTCGTTGCTTTCCGTGACAGACCGAGACCTCCTGTCCGTGCCTCGAGCTCTGCCAGCTTGTTCCCTGCCGCAGAGCGACCCCCGGCCCCGGGACGTCCCTCGGGCACCTCGCCAGCCGTCGCGGCTGCAGCCGGCCTTTCCCTGCACCCCGAGGCTCCGCGCTGCCCGGGCTACTCCCGCCCTCCGGAGCGCCGAGCCCCCCGCCGGCCACCTCGGGCGCTCGATGGCTCCGGGCCCGATTGCACAGCCCTGAGCGGCAGCGGCGCCCTCCGCCCTCCACCGCCGGCGGGCGGCAGCGGCGGCGGCGGCTCGGGCGCAGGCCCCCGCGCCAGAGGAGAGCGGGCGGGCGGGCGGACGGACGGACGGACGGAGCTGAGTCCCGCAGCGGAATGGGAGTCTAGCGGGGGGCTGAGCCGAGTCGAGTCGAGTCGCCCCGGCTAGGTACCGGAGAGGGGAGGAGTGGGATGGAGGCCGCCGGTCCTGTCTGCTAGCCGCCGGGGCAGGCGGGGAGCGAGCGCCTGAGGGAGTGAGGAAAGGGGTGAAGGAAGGGGCGCGGGGAGCCGCCGAGAGCGGGAGGGCCCGGAGCGGGGCTTGGAGCTGGCGGGGGCAGCGGGCTTTAGGGGTGACCCTACAGCAACGGGGCGGGAGAGCTGGCGCGGAGTTAACAGTTGTGTGAGGGCGGCAGAAGGGCTGAGGGGAGCTCGCTGAGGGGCTGCCCGAGGCCTGCGCCTGGAAAGTGCTCGATCACCCCCGGAGCCGGCGGGGCGGGTAGTGAGGCAAACGAGCCGGCTCTAAAAGCCGGAGGTCCCCGGGCTCCTTCAGCCCGGCTCCGGCTGGATGTCATGGGGAGGGGCGGGAGAGTGACCGTGCCCCGAGGTTTGGGGTAAGCAGGAGCGGGGTGCCGGGTAGGTGAGGGTGGGTGTCTGCCTGCCTGCCTGCCTGCCTGCCTGCCTGCCTGCCTGCCTGCCTGCCTGCCTGCAGGGACGGCTCGATACAGATGCTGGGACTGCAGGGCCGGATTTGGCTTTCACTTGCAGTGAGGTTGCATGGCTTTAGGCTCTGGTTTCATATTTTCCTACAGATCTTGGTAATTAGGAATATTTTGGGAGAAGAGTAGCAGTGCTGGACATTCTGGTATGCAGAACGTCGCTGCAGGCGCTTGCAGTTTGAGCTCCTGGCGTCGGCATAGGGCAATGAGCAAGGCTGCACCATATAGCTGGGCAGAACTTTGTACCGGGATGTAAAAGCTGTAAAGTTGCATTAGCTGACTTTTCGGAATGAGGAAAAGAATAATAGATGTCGTACGTTTAGTTAAAATCAAAGTGAAGTTTACTGGGATATGGGTGGGAGGTGATACAAGAGGAGGAAGGCAGCTAAAGTTAAGGCGAGTTCATCTTTCTGCTTCTGTAATGAAATCTGATAATTCTGGAAGTTTGGGTTCATTATTTGTAATGTTTCTTTAAGTTTGGGTTTTGATTCAGTAAGATTAAATGTTTATCGTTGTGGCCATGAATTGTACTAAACTTTTATTTTGGTTTCACATGCCAGAAATATTTTCCCTGTCTTCAGAAACAGTCAAGCTATATTATATGTTCTGTGTTTTGCTCCATGATATGTAATATTCTCAAATAATGTATGGAATAACAATTGAGACCCAGGAGATAAATTACTTCTGGTTGTGTGCTGAATGGAGTTCGGGTTTCTCTTCCTTTTCCTGATGTTTTGACACAATGAAAAGGCGGTGGGGGAAGGGAGGAAGCCAGTTTAATGTTACATTAAGTCTAGTGGTATATTGAAAACTTGTGCTTGATTCTTGAACAGAAGATTGATTTTATTGTTAGTAAAATATCTGAGTTACTGATCAGTTTGTGATGTTATATCCCAACATGTCAAGAACTTCGTTCATCAATGAAGAATGCTCTGTTTTAAATTTCAGAGCATCCTAATGAGGCAGAGGTTTGGAGACACCTTCTCACAAAAATATTGTCAGATTATGGGGTATTTGTTCTGTTCATTTTTTATCATTGCAGTTTTTACTTGTTTTTAAGTAAGGAGAACGTTAAAGAAGACATGAAGTGTGTTTTAACATCTACGTTGCAGACCAAAAAAGCATGAAATCTCTATGCACTTACATTCAAGCTGTTTTGGGGATTTCTCTGGGGCACAGCCATTTAAAATATCTAGAGAATCAACCTCACAGTGAAGTGTGTCAGTTATTTCAGCTTGAATAAAGGTCTCTGATCAGCCAGACCAGTCTCTTCTGGGATCTGTACCTGTAAGGGCTTCTGCTGCTGCTGCTGCTCAGTTTCAGTGTTGGTATGTTTCAGTGCAGTTGAAGTCTATTCACGGTACTGGTTAAGCTGGTACTATGGTAGCTATAATGATTTTCAACAAAAAATCATACACTTTTCTAGGATTTAGATATATTCAGAAAAAAAATTGGTTTAATTAAAACCAAAGCTAGACTGGATTCAGAGTTTGCCTTAACAGAAAATTGATAGCTACAATCAACCTACACTTTGGATTATCCATATGCATATATATCACCTGCTGTAAATAATTTTAATTTTTTAACAAAGAATTTAATTTCCTGAAACTCCTGTCATTGTGGCACCCACATCCCTCATCTTTATCCTTATTTTGATATATTTTGTCTATATTACATAAACAATAATGTTTACAACATTCTTGGGAATAAAAGCTATATTCAGGCAAATATTGAAATTATTGTTAGGATTTAGTTGAATGTTTGTGCTTCTGTGATTTTTATTCACTTGCCTTGTTTTTGCACCAGCTTTGAAACTTGCAAAGAAATAAACCCAAAACATTCTATGCATTTTTATTCAGACTGAAAGTAGTTGTTGCATTTTAAAGTTTAGTTAGTCAGATTTTTTCTCAAAAAAGAGAAAAACCTTTTAAACTCACTTTGTCAGAATCAGACTTTCAGATACAATACTGGTTTTCTAACTATTAGAAGCTTTAGTTTATATAGAGTTTGCAAGTTTGCCTGTAAATAAAATAATATTCTGAGGTCCCTTTAACGGAGCCAAGTTTATCTTTTGACTGAAACTTTCAGAAATGAGCCTAACTAATGTTCAAGAGTTGTGGGTGCTAGAGGGGACAGAGTGTGTCAGTAGTGTCTGCTGTGGAGCTCAGGAAATGTCTGGTTTGTATTTCTCAATAACTGAATGTAGCTGTTTCTTCATTTCCTGGAATAGTTCTTCTCACGTGGACATAAAGATTAAAGTGATGATTAGAAACAAAAGTATACGTACTTGTTAATGTGTTGAAAGTATGTCTTCCAAAATCAGTTTTAAAAAATGTCTTGAATGCATTGCATTGCTTAAACAGCTACTGCATTTCCAGACACTTTTTTGGAGGCTATTTTTTCTCTTAATTATGTCAAGCTTTGTCCTCAAAACTTCACAGAAATCATTCTGCATTCCTAGAAGACATTGTTCTGTCATTTCTTTCACACTTCAGCAAATGTATATTGTGTTGTAGCTCCTATCAGAGTCACCATTATGGATGAGGATTGTGGGTGGTCACATTCTTTGTGTGAACATTTTTAAAACCAGCAAGCCCAGAACAAGGATTCTGATGGATTTTACTTAGATCTTTGTTTTCCTTTAAGTTTTATTGCTTCTTCAGATACAGGGTGATTCTTGTGCATCTTAGAAATCAGTCATACTTGTTAAGCGTTTTGCTAGGAAAACCAGTCGTTTATAATGGTTCCTGTGGTAGTAAACAAGTACTTTGTATGATCATCATTGTTCACAGAACATCTAAATAGAGACAGCCCTTTTTTTTTTTGCAACACAGATGAAAAGTATCTGAGGAACTAATAAGAATTCTGTTTGGGCTATGTGATATTTGTTCTTTTGCACAGTTTGAAATGTTGCATGAGCATGGCAAAACCTGCATAGGTGCAATATATGAAGATGCGCTTGGGTTGCATCTTTAACAAGTACCTGCATACGTGCCACTAAATTGTCAATGATAGAATAGATACATAGTTTTCCTGGGGCAAATTTCTTCATGCAGAACACTGTTAAGCGAGAGCATGAAAGAAAGGGGTCTTGTTTCAACACCTATGATTTCAGAATCATATTACTAAGCTGGATAATTGCGTACAAAAATATGTAAGTGGAAGTCGTCCTAGTCTGAAATCTTCAGCAGTAGTTAGAGGAAATGGATGGTTGTGTAATAATCTGGTATTTTTTGTTGCTCTCAGTCAAACGGATTTATTACCTTTTGCTGTCTGGGATAAGCATGTGATGCAGGTGTGCACGTATTTTTATTTGGAAAGGAAAATAGCTTGATTTGTGAGTGGAGCTGAATCCCTTCGAAATACAGAATATGCTGTAAAATATGAGTACTCAACTGTGACATTTATTGTCTAGTGGTTTTTCAGTTGCTAGTGCACTTGGAATCTGATACTAAGAGTTACGGTTCTGCTTGATTTAAAAGTCTTAACATTTTGGTCCTTCTCTTCCATGGCCTGGAATTATTTTTGCCATGTGCTCAGGGTCATGATCTTGTGATGACCTTCTCTTGTGGCCTATTCCAGAAAATTTACGTTGAACATCACTGTTTAGTTCCATCTTCTCCTTTTTTGTTTTCAAATTTCCCCACTGCTGGCCAATATAACGTAATACTGCAAAATACCTGGCATTCTTCTCACCGCCTCGGCCTTCCTTGTCTTGGTGCTGAAATGCCCTAAATTTGCCTGTGTGTTTTCTTTGAAACTGCATACAAGAAGGCAGTGAAAGGGCCCATGAAATTCTCAGCTTTTTTTAGCTGAATGAGAAATCAAGAGTGATTAACGCTGCTGAACATAAAATGTGCACAGAGGAGTGTCAGGACCACCAGTTACCTGCCATTGCCTGTGTGGCTCCGCAGAGTGAGAAATACAAGGCTTCTGAGAAAAGGCTCAAGCTGTCTGAATGCTGAGGATCCTGCCACACAAGGAATATTGGAGTACTGATGCACTTAAGCTGACACTTTTATTTAGGTTTGCTTTCCAGTTCTGAAGATTTTGAGGCAGACTTTGCTTCTGTGTTAGTTGGTAACAGTTTGTAGAAGTCAGTAATTAAACAAAGGCTGCCTTGTCTTTTGAGTAATAAATACCTTTTTTAGTTGCTGAGTAGTCCCACTTCAATGTCTTTCTTGTGTCTAAACTCCAAGCTTATCTGAGCTGGAATTTTAATTCTTTTTTATTATTAAGACTCCATAATTGTAGTTTATTTAAATCAGATTGTTTTGGTGTGCTATAAATTCTAGCTAGATTACCACTGAAGATAACTCAGTCCTTCATTTGCTGGGCAATCTAGTGTCTTGCTTGAAGTTACTAGGAGTTTGATGCCACACCTTTTGCCTTTTCCAGACCTCTGTGCCTCCTTAGGTTTTCCTACTAGCATAAACAACACACTGTAACTATTGGATTTTGATCTGTTGCATTCATTAGTAACAGAATTTGGCTGGTGGTTTAAGGGTTTTTTTTCAGCCCAGCTGTCTTAAAGAGCCTGATGCTCAGGCTTACTTGTCAGAAGTAAGCCCCAGGGAGCTGGGTGGGAGTTTTGTTTGGTTTTGGGAAACACTCTAAACAGGTATGTTCAAGGGCTTAACATAGGCTAGAGCATCGATCCTCTTGCTGTGCAGTCAGCTCAGATGCGAGGGCAACGATCATCCCATTAAACTTTTAAAACAGTGCTGCAGGAGTAACATTGATCTGAGCTGTTAATGGCTAGAACTAAACATGTCAGGCTGGAAGGCTTTCTCTTAAATGTATTGGTTCACTTGTTAGATAGATGATAATAAGTCTTGCTTTCTGAGGAAAAAAAGCATGATTTTGGAGTCATTTAGAATATCACTGCAGTGCAGTGAAGGACAACTTGAAGCTAATGAGCATTCTTCATTTCTGTTTTTCAACAGTGGGATGGTTATGGCATTGATTGTATAGTCAGCCCAACGGTAGCTGTTACGAAAACACTGGTAGTTATTGCTGTTAATTTTTAAATCTTATATCATTACTGTTACCAGTTACTCATTCATTACTGGCAAGGAGTAGTTTCTTACAAGAATAATGTCCTTTGCTAGGCTACTCTTTGGTACAAAGCTGAATCCATAGGCTTTTTATTTTTAAACTTTATATCAGATTTTGTGCAGAGATATTTTAATACTTGTGAAGTTAGAAAAATATAAATAATAATTATTAATATAAGTTAATCAGCACTTTATTTTCTTTGCTATGTAGTAGATATAGATCCTCATTTAGATGGTATACTAGATCCTAATATGAGTATCACACTCAGAGAGCTGAGGTTTATCTGATTTCTGTTTGAGCACGACTTGTTCCAGTTAAAGAGACAAAATCTGTAGCAGCAAGAGAACAAATATGAGAAAACTTAAGCTAAAATAAACTTGTAAGTATATACTTGGTCTATGTGTTAGTTTCCATTATGCGTGCTGATCTGCTCTGAAATAATGAGTCATAATTCAAGGGCTTATTTTTTTTTAGCAAGAGATCAGTTAGGAGTGTGCTGTGTTGCAGATTACTTTTTTTTTCTCCTTTTTTTTTTTCTAATGCAGAAAGAAAATATGCCATGGGGTGGAAAGAAGAGGGAATGTAAAATTCATGAAGTTGCCACAGTTGCGCATAGCTTTTAGTTTGTTGTGTATTAATTTTTGTCTTGGACTTTCAATGGAAAGAAATACGAAAGTCTGTGAATTCTTTCACTCAGCTTTTAAAGTCTGAGATTAGGTATCTCAAAACAAAATTGATACACATAATAGATTTTTTTGGTGTCTTTTGTTCTGTTAAAACTTTGTCATTGATGTCCTGTTGGTTATCACATTTTAAAGCCAGTTGCTGAAGGCAGCTATTCAGATCTGTCTTACTCTGGTTCAGTAATTTTTTTTTTAAAAGATGACTAAGTCCCTCTTTTTTTGCTTTGTGGTTTGTCAGGAACTTTAGAAACTCAATTGCTGTTGCCTTTTAGTGCTTGATTCATCCCATATTCCTTCCAATATACACGAGTTTTTCTGAGTTCTTTTCTGGTCAGTCTTGAGCAGTTCTGCTGGCCAAATTGGCAGTCAGCAGATGAGAAATTCTTCATCAGTAATAAGTAGGAACAACTTCTGCTTTGTTCAATAAATCTTTGAGGCAGTTTTGTAGCATAGTATAAGTGTAAAATAGACTTACCTCATAGGAAAAAAGAGGGATTTTTTTGATCGATCTGCTCTTGTAGCACTGATAGGAAAGTAAGTCTTGTAATTACTTTGGTTATATTAAGACCAACCCAAAACCATGCTGTGTCACACTAGCTAGAAAATGGAGATATTTTTATCAGCCTTGTATGCCTTTTCATTTTGTTGATGGTATCATATATGTTTCATTCAGTCAAATTCCACCTTTGTTTTTCCAGATGTTTTTCAGATTGAGAAGCATCAAAATTGTAACACCAGGTGAAGGGGACTGTCAAATTTATTCACATTTTAAAGCATGCTTAGGTTGTTCTCGCATCAGTTCAGTAATCTGCAATGATGTTCAGTAAAATTTAATAGCCGTGGCTGGTGTAACATTCAGTCTTCCATCATGCTTGCCTAGCCTCTGACACAGCTATGCCATTCCTCTAATTATGTCATGGCTCTAATTAGAGCGGAGTTGCATCCATGTCTGCACAGTATGTGTTTAGGTTTGATGTTTCCTTCCGCACTTAGAAATTGCCTAGTAACATCTTGTATATGTAACAAGGATATATTTAATATTAATCAAATGCAGCTCATCTCCACATTCTCTGCTTCTGTTCTGCTTTGCATAGGTGTGTAGCCGCTGTGCCTTTTGTGCTGTTCTCCACTCTTAACTGCAAAACCAGTATGCTGCAGTCAAAACCTGACTCCCTACATTCTTGCCTTCCCTCTCACAAGTTTGTATGCCTGTGCCCTTTTTTTGTTATTATTTTTGAAGCTTCGTAAGTGTTCCTGGTATGCAGGCTTACAGCTCATTAAAGTGAGTCTCAGTAAGCATTTGGTATAAGGTTTTTTGGGTAGGGTGGAGAATCCACTGCTTTATATGTTTCATATAACAATGCTTGTTGACCAGCACTGGAAAGATCAGGTCTGGGGGGGGTGGGGTTTGCAGCATAGGCAGTTCTTAGTTTCTACAAAACTAAATCTTGCATAATTAACAATCAGTTTCTGTAATTCAGAACTGATGGTCCTTTTTTTTGTGAAATGGTAGCCATGTTAGCAGGTTTCACTATAAAGATCAGCAACTATATCGTAGCATCTTTCTTTCTAATTCAGACTAGAAAAAAAAATAAATCTAGATTATTTTTACTACTTATGCAGTAGGAGTATCTCATTTAGAAACAAGTTACAATAATAGCTTCAGATGATGTTGTTTAGGGCCTTGTCCAGTGGAGTCTTAGAAACCTCAAAGGGTTTCTATAACCTTTTCTTTCTGTAACCTCTCAGCACCTGTCCAAGTGGCTGATAATCCTTGCAGTGAGAAATTTTTTTCTTCTATCAAATTGGAACTTTTCTTGTTGGTTGTATTATTTCCTCCCATACCCCTCAGTAAAGAACTTGTCTTCATCTTCTTGGTAGCCTTCAGTTGTAAAGGCTGCTGTTAGGTCTCCTTTAGCCTTCTCTTCACCAGGCTGAACAGTGGTTCACCAAGCTGAAAGTTTTGATTATTTTTAAATCTACATGTACTTTTGATTTGCTTTCAACTTCAGTCTTTTAGAGACTGGTCAAAAAGAGACTACCTTTACAATGGCACACAACCATGTGTGAATTTCATGCCCTGCCAGACTAAATTCAGATTGAATGAGGTTTAAAAGGAAGTGGTTTTGCCCATTGATTCTAATATTAAGACTGTATCTGGGAGCTAGGAGAATGGATTGATAATCTTCATGTTTTGTTGTATCCATGGTATTACGCATGAATTTTTCAAACAGTTGAGTCACCTTTGCCAGCTCTCCTGGTGATTGATTTTGACATGAATGCTGTGACATTGTTTATGACTTCATAATAAGGATATGGTCATTTATGATAGCATTCCGTACTAGTATAGTGAATATTTTGCACCGGTGCTTTTTTAGGTGTATTGAAGTAATGCAGGGTTTGTGATAGCACTGGAATAATCTTTCTAGAAAATAATTATGGCATTATGCTGTTTGACCTTTTTTTTTGTTTGCTTATTTAAAATTAAACTGAACTAACAAAACAGAAATAAGTTGTTTCATTAGTGAAATGAACCAAATTGCATGGTAAATGCGGTGGGTCTGCCCAATTTAAATGTAACATTTAAAAAGATAATAATATGATGGAGCTCCAGTCTAGTGTCTTTTTGGTGAGCTGTTGCTTAATAAAAATTGTGAATGTTTCAAGACTTTGGAATTCTTTTCTGTAGCACAGACACTTAAATTTCATGTGCTTTCCTAAAGTAGATCTTTTTGTGAATTCTTTTTCCAGAAAGTCAAGTTCCTGACGTCCATTGCCGAAGAATCTGGAGCAAAAGTTTTTACAATGGTGAGGAATCACCTGCTATGTAAGTTAAGTGCTAGTGTGTGTCAACAATCTGTGATCTTTTCAGTTGGGGAAAACAACTGAGAATTGTAATCCCTAGCTGGGTATGTAAATTGGATCAGCTGCTGTAGCAGTAGGTGATTAGAGATATTAGATGTTGCGACAGGCATTGGGTGAAGAGAAAAGAAGTGCTCGTGACCTGTACATCAGTATGTACTGCTCAGTACTGAACAGTGATGAAACTCTATTCAAATATTCAGTGAAATAAATAATTCTACTTTTTTTTTTTTTTTGATGTTGCAAAAAAAGTGAGGTTAGAATTACATTCTGTGAGTTTTCTAAGGGTGAGGTAAGTGATAAATTTTGAATGTCTGTGTACCTAGGCAGACAAAATTATATATAGGTATAATAAGCTATACGTATGTATCTCTGCTTGTCATTTTATAATGTGGTGGCTTGTCAGGCTGTGTGGTATTTCAGGTAGATTTGAAGTGACAGTTCATTATAGTAAATTAGAAGTGAGTAATTTTCTTTGTAAGTAAATTTTACATTAAAATGTGTAGAAAGTAGTAAAAGTAACCTTCTGCTGTGCATTTGATGACAATCCAAGTACTGAATAATTTACCATTGCTTTGTATTGCCCATTTACTGCTTGTTGGATCATTTTACACTATAATCTTGTTACTGTAAAAAAGAAATACATGTTCAGCAGTCTCAATGACCTCTGGAAAGGAGAATTTATTGGGAGTTGAAAATATGGTTGACCTTTTACTAAGGTCTCCTTGACTGTTTTTGTTTGTGAAGCCTACAGAATACTGCATTTTGTAGTTTGAGGCTGTATGGCACATAAATAGTGTGGAGGAGACAGCTACCGTTAGAATATTTTACCTTAGTTTGCTTCTAGTTATGCTTATTGACAATAGAATTTCCAAAATAGTTATGTTTTACTTCTGTCTCTCAGACTAAACATAATTTATTTTGAGCTTTGAGTTTTTGAAACATTAATTTTTCAGATTGTGTTTGGTTTATTGTTTGGTGGTTTGTTTTTTGGTGTGTTTTTTCTTAAAGACAGTGTTAAGAGTGTTTTTCAGCTATGAAATGCTACTTTTTCTTTATGCTCTGTTTGGCACTGAGAATACATAAAGTGATAGAATAATATATAATAATATATAATATAATATAATTAATAATATAATATATAATGTAATATATAATATAATAATAATATAATAATGTAATATAATAATATAATATATATTATAATATATATTCTTATAAATATATTTGTATTTATAAGAATAATTAACAGGAGCTTGTCAGCTATAGGTTATTGCCATTGCTGCCTTTAGTTCTAGAGAGTAGAAGTAATTATGTTTGGGGCCTGTTGATCATTACTTTCAGGTATATGCATGATCGGGTATTAGAAAACCTCATTTTATGCAAAAAAAAAGAAAAAAGGAAGAATAATAATTCAGTGATAACTCCTTTGATATATTCTGAAGTATATATTTTAATTGACATATTACATTAATACCATTATTTCATTTCCAAAACCGTTATTACTAAAGCTACCTGAATAAAAGTAGTGTAGTTTTATATTTTTGTATGCTTTTTTTTTTTTTTTTGAAAATTTAGTTTTAATAAGCCAACCATGAGTATAATATGATTGTTGACTCTCTGATGATTTTTTGTTTTTTGTTTCTTTTTCTGTTTAGGTGTTCAAATTCCTGCTTCAGTCACCAGATATTAACGAGGAAGAAAGCTTGACTGGTTAGCACAGTTGTGGCAGTTTGTCGGGGTTTTTTATTCCACGGTGTTTGAGGAGAGATTTGAGGAAAATTTCAAGGAATGGAGTTAGCTCACAGTTTACTACTTAATGAAGAAGCATATAACCAGCTCGGTGAATTTCAAAAAGCAGAGTTCATTTTTGAATGGTTACAGTTTTTGGAAAAACTTTTACCAGTGACTAGCAGAGTAAGTATAATGACACTTGGAAAGCACATTGTGGTTATTTCTCTCTGGGATTTTTGTTATTTTCTTTAAAAGCAAAGAGCTTTATTCGGTATAATTTGCTTCATATTTTTCATGTACATGCAACGAAAGTATGTTCTGTGTTAGCTGCAACTTTCTAAATGTTACAAGTTTTTGGTCACAGCCTTTCAGATGACAGAGCCACTTGTCCAGGGAAAGGATTTTTTTTTCTTTTTCTTAATTTAGATAATTACTGCAAGATTTTGCAAGCTTATGGTGAAGAATGGAAGTCATGCTTCCACCTAGCATGGCACAATTGCTTTGTAGTTCTCTAGGAAGCAAGAATGTAACATTTTTCTCTTTATTTTTTTATTTTCCTAGTCAAATGATAAAATAGGTTTCCAGCCAACTTTCATTCACTGTTCAGTGCCTATTAAGTAGGACATGTTGATATGTAGCAGTAAAGCAACCTAGATAATACTACGTAAGAGTTATGTTCTTTGTGTTAAAATATGCAAATAAAATACAGTGCCAGATGCTATTTTTTTCTTAAAAAAAATTAAAAAAATTATATAAGACTAAAATAGATGATCATTTTAAGGGAAGCTCTTCCCTTTCTAATGCTCAAGTTCTTGAAAATCCTCTAAAGTTCTGCTTTACTCCTTAAATTGCTGTTATTTCTAGGAATTGTTTTATTTTAAAACAAGCATAAAAGAAGCAAGAAAACACAAGGGGTTTTTTAGCAAGACATAATTATACAATTGCCGTGGTGAAAATACACTTGAAATTCTACTAGAAAGAATTATGCTCTGAAAAATGTTGGGGTTTTTTGTTTGGTTGGTTTGTTTTTAAAGAATAATAATGTATTCACATATTTGAGATGGCTTTTCTCTAAGTAGAAGAGTGCAATAAAATGTTCATTTTTAACTAACAAGGTCATATTATCAGAATGCTAATAATGAAAGTTAAAGATAATCAGCATTAATTGTCTTTAACTTTTAAATTCAGCTGAAGTTTAACTGGTTACTGATCTTTATTTCCAGGCTGATATAAGGGAAAATCAGAAGAAACTAGTTGAGCAATTGACTTCTTTATTAAATAATTCACCAGGACCTCCTACCAGAAGGCTTGTTGCCAAGAATTTAGCTGTACTTTATAGCACTGGAGACACTTTTTCTGTTTACCAGACAATTGACAAATGCAACGAACTCATTCGGAGTAAGGATGATTCACCAAGTTATCTGCCTACAAAACTGTAAGTATTTGTTTTAACCCCAAACTTCAAATCTAGTAATAGCAAGAGAGGCAGATTTATGTGGTGAGAGGTTAATGAAGGAGAGGGTGTGCTCCCTTATTTCTGCCTGCTATCCCGTAGAGCTTTGTGTCATATTGGATGTAGCATTTGCAAGCCTCCGTGGTTAGAATCATTCTTGTGGGTGTTGCACAGCTGCAAAAAGTAATTTTTTCTTTGGTATTACATCTTTAAAATTTTTAGACTTGACTATTACAGAAGAGAAACTGACTTCATCTGAAGGCAAATTCGAATTGCTTCCTTCTCTCTAGATATTAAACCAATTTTATTTTAAATATTTAGTATATGGTGCCTTTGGGGTAGAATTATGAGAGATTAAGTACTTTGGTAGCATTATATATATTCCTTTCTGTATCTTTACTGGAAAGTTCTGAGTAAGAAGTTCAGCTGCATGTTTGGAGGGGTTGAAATTCAGGTAAATGTCTTACAATGTAAATTGCCCTTGAAAGTTTAATAAGCTTAAAATATATTTTTCTTCCTTATTTAGAAATTTCTTGTTATGATTTATATAAATATACCATGAAATCAGTTGCACTCAAACACTTTAAAATCACATTAATTTTAAAGCTTTGAACAGAGGCACTTTGGTGACTTATGGGAGTCAGTGCAGGTTGTATATGTTAGAACAAAATTTGACATACCTGACTAGCTATTATTTGCTGGAACCACTGGAAATAAATGCCTTGAGTGATTTGAAAGCTAAGCTAAATTAATTTATTTAGGAGTGTAGGAATGCTAAACTCAGTGCTGTTACTCAGGTCTATAATGTTCATAGTGTACTTTAAGGTAATAGAGTAAACTGAGGCCAGTTTATGCTTTATGTTTTTGTTCAGTGAAGGGACAGAACCAGCCTGCAATATGTATTGCCATATTGAATAAACCATGCTTTACAGCACATCAAACGAGCACCGATTATTTAAAAAAAGGTGAAGAAAGCTTTTCAAATGTAACTTAATTAACATTAGTTAAAGAAAAAAAAATCTTTACCTGACATGATGCATCTGAGTTCACTGCCAGAGAATACATAAGGAACTTAATAGTTTCAGATATTGTATGTGTGCATGAGGAACCAAAGAGGTACCAGACGATTGGTGATCTCCAGCCAGACAACTGAAAATCAGGCCAGAGAGAATACCAGCAACCTCTAACCCTGTTACAAGGGCAGGTGTTTGAAAAGCACAGAGAAGATAGTAATAGTGCTGAGAAGAGCAATGAACAAGCATAACTCCAGGTACAAGTATATAGTTATTGAGCACATCTCTTAATCGAGCTGGGAAACTGGACAGTTAGTTAGAAACATCTGAAATGTCTGTAACTAAATGCCTAAAGCATAGCCAACAGAACAGAGAAATGTGCGCTGATACTGGAGGATGTGTAACCGAATCTTAAGGTACAAAATATTATGAATAACCTTTATTCCTGAAACAATGCACATCTTTCACTATAGTGAAGAAAACTGAAAATAAAGGTAGAGATAGTAAAACATCATTGTGCATTAATTGTACAGTTTACAAAGCAGAGTAGAATCTGTCTTCCTCCTTTGCTTCACATGCTAATCCTCTTTGTGACAACCCAGGTGAAGCTTCCTGAAAGTAGATCTTTGCAAGGAGTCAGCTGTATTTTCCAGTACCACAATGTTTTTTTGTTTCCCTCTTGTTCTAACTGACCTCTTGTGCAGTCTTACGAGTTAAGAATGAGGTTGCTAAAAAAGGTCTTAGTCTTGCAAAATGAATTACTGCTACTTCCAGCTCCTCAGCAGTGAGTTTCAGTAACATTATAAGTGAGTTGTTGTATGGAACAGAGCTCTGCCAGTCTTCATTGCTTTGGCTGCAAGATGCCACACTGGAAGAAGTGGGATGTTGTCAGCATAGCAAGAAGGAATGATGGAGTTTATTGGCAGCAAGGCAGAAATGGCAGACAGACAGAAATGGCAGATACCCGGAGTTAGAAGGCAGAGAAGTAACTGCGGGAGAAAGAGGTAGCAGTGTTCAGAATCCTGCTGGCTATGTAAGCAGTAGTGAGCAGAGGAAATAAGAGAGAAAGTGGAGGAAAGGGCAGCGGTACAATATGGTTTTCTTTAAAAAAGGTTTGGAAATGGGATTTTTTTTATAATACTGAGACGACAGGCTATAGAAGAATAATCAGAACTACAGAACTCTTTATTGAGTGAGATCTTTCATCTTGGGTGACAAGTGTGAATACTTGGTGATCAGTGAAGAAAGACTGCTTTTTTTTTCTTCTTTTTATTTTTTTAAATCATGACTAAAGTGTTGTCTTTGTTTGCCATCTGTCCTTATTCAGCATACATGCCCATGTTGTCTGGTAGCAACACTCAGCTGTCATTGTTCACAATGTGTTGATTCACCTGAAAACTCCTTTAAATACAGTTTATAGTGAATTGCTCTCTTATCCCATAAATTATAGTTTTTCTTTTTTCACATAGGTGGAAAACGTAAATGTTTTAGGCAAGCATTTAAACAGAACCTTAGATAGGTGCTCTATCTACTAAAATTGAGTGTGATGTGAATGACATATGCCAGATCAGTTAAACAGATTGTGTAGTGTGGATACAGCTTCTTACTTCAAATTGCAAAGTTTTCTAAAATATCTGCTAGGGTTGCTTTCAAACCATAAGCATTTTGAAAGCATTTGGCTGGTCAGCAAACTTTAATAGCTGATATCAGTCAGTGGTGTTATGCCACATGTTTAAGTATTTTAGATCTGCATTTTTGTTAGTACCTCTCCAAGTACAGTTGCTGTGGAAATATTTGAAAGTAACCAACTTAAATGTATCTTTACACAGGGAGTTGTATGTCAAAATGGGGCGATTCAGTCAGGGAGGGAAAAAGACAGGGAGGCTTTTCCTTGCAAAAACCTAAATTTACAAGCTTCCTTAGAAACTTACGGCTGTTGCTTGTTACTTGACAGATAAAGTGACTCCATACAGTTTGGACATAGCGAAGAAGCATTTGTGGGGAAAAGCAAATGGACAACTACAGGCACGATAAAAATAAAATCCTAGAAGGCAATAAGAAGAGCTTCATAAGTCCTATGCTTTTAACTTTTATAGGAACCTAAATATTGATACATGGAAGTAGTTGATTATATGTTACTCATCAACAAATGTTGCCACTTTGTTGCTAGAAAACACTGTTCAACTCTAGCTGACTTTTTCATAGAACCATTAAGCAGGTCAGAACAGCCAACCATGTAAGAATGTTTGCAGGTTATACCATGATGTAATAAGGTAGTTATGATTTGGTTGTTGGTTTTCTTCTGTAGATGTTTGCTAAATATTCCTGATTTGGATTATGATGTTAAATATACATTATTTAGTTTTAGGGCTTATTAAGCAGAGTATCTGTGACCATCAGATGATCAATTTAGTAGCAACATTTGTAATTTTATGCCCAGCCACACCATGAACAGCATTAAAATCCAAACTTGTTGGTGGATACTAAGTTGAATGAATGAAAATAGGATTTTGGTATGATAAGAGATAAAGAATACTGGTTTTGTTTCTTTTACTTTGCTTTGTCATTTAGGGAATTACTGTTAATAATAAATATATTTTTCTAATCAAGAATGGGTTCAGTATATGGTTGTAAAATTCTTTATGTGAAACCTGAATTCAGGTGCGGAATAGGTAAAGTGTTGCTTTGTTGAATGTGGTGCTGAGCAGTGTCGCTGCGTGTTTAAGAAGATCTGCTCAAAGGCTTGGAAGCTGACTAAAGATCAAATTTCTTTTTTCCTTATATGCATAAAATTAATTGGTTTAGTTCTAGATCTGTCAATACAAAAGCCAAGGGTTTTCCTTAATTATTAAAAAGGAAAATATGCTTTAATTAAGCAGCTCTTTCTTTTTTTATTTGCTCAATACTTAGTAATATTTGCTTTTGCTAAAGGATATGGCAGTGAGCATGGAGTCCAGTTGTCAGTTGGAAACTAAATTCAGAATTGTGTGCAGTGAAAAGGACATGGACTTATAGTTTTATTTCCTTCAAGGTGTTTCCTTATTGCATATTGTTATACATAAATGCCAGAATTTTAATTACTAGACCATTTACAATCTACTATTGACCATCAAGGAATAAATAAACCTGTCCCTGGCTACTTCTAGCAGCATCTACCATCGCACAATGCCATAGGATGTATGATGCAGGGTATGCTCAAATTCTTAGACAGAAATTAATGTCAAGATTTAAAGGTGGATATGCAAATTGTATTACTATCATAAAATTTATTGGAAGATTGTATTACCTGAATTCTTATGTTGTCCAAGTTGTTTTTCCAACCCTTGTATCTACATTTCTTCTAGACTATGTGCCACACACAGACCATTATTTTTTTTTGTTTTCTTTTCCTTTTGATAATTCACTTAACATTTTTGGGACATTCTGTTTTGTTATTTTGTTGGTTGCCCACTGATTACGTTAGTCGTCTTAACCCCTTTCATCTATTACTGCATCCATTTTCACGCATCTTTGGATTTGCTTTTGTTTTAGTGCTGCGGTGGTATGCTTGGGCTATTTATACAAAAAATTGGGAAGAATTTTGGGAAACAGTTTTACTGACACCGTTGGGAATGTGCTTAAAGCAATGAAGAATGCAGAGGTATTGCAACAGCATGTTTAAAAAATGATTGGAAAAATAATAGGATGTGTACTGTTGGTAGCTGGACCAATGAATATGAGAAAGTGCATGATATCAAAGTATGGAAAAATTGTGGAAAGTCTTAGGATAAAAATCAGTGTCTAAATTCCAAAGAATTACTAGAGAGCTAATGGGTTATGACTATAAAAGGATGGATCATAGCTCTTCTCAATCTGATTTCATGAAAGAGTGTGATAAACTAGAAAATCTAATTGCCTTATTAGTAAGAAGATCTTTGCTCCAGCTTGTACTTCATGCTTTGAGTGCTAGTGAGTACTTTCCAGTAGAAAATAGAATTACTGTTTTCACTTGCTTATAGAGTTATAGAGCAAGTTACCTGCTTTAACTCACTTCAGCATAAACAGATCTCCAAAAGCTTAAAAGACCCAAATCTTTGTTTATGTATTTCAATAGCTGCCGTTTTGTATTTCCAAGGAGCTTAGGTTACAGAACTTTAACATTTCTCTTTTTAATTTTTCAGTCTCAAGGTCGTTATGAGATCATGCTTAGTTTGCAAAATATATTAAATGGCTTAGGAGCTGCTGCTATCCCCTGTCATAGAGATATTTACAAAGCTGCCCGATCCTGTTTGACAGATCGATCCATGGCAGTCCGCTGTGCTGCTGCAAAGGTAAAGTGCTTTAATAGTATTTTTTATCAAGTAAGATCCCTAAATAAAATTCTGGTTTAATGGATTACAAGCACAGCAGTGAATGCATTGTTTGCTTATCTTTATTTCTTTGAGATTGCATTGGCAGCAAAAAATCAAATTATTTTAGTATGAAGCGACATGCTTATTTTGTTATGGAGAACTTTGTGTATTATATAGCAAGCTAAAACTTTTACTGAGTGCTTTTCCATATCAAAACATTTTTATTTCCCTTTTTTGTCTAGTGTCTTCTTGAACTTCAGAATGAAGCAGTATTTATGTGGAATACAGACCTGGATAGTGTTGTGACCTTGTGTTTTAAATCCTTTGAAGGTTCCAATTATGATGTACGATTAGCAGTTTCAAAACTTCTAGGCACAGTACTGGCTAGAGCTCTAACATCTAAACAGACAACAGGTAAAGTGTGTGCTCTGCTGATTCTTCATCTGTAAAAATCTGTTAGATGATAAGAAACTCTTGAGTTTTGTTGAAGCCCGAAGTAAAATCACAATGTAAGCTTCATCTGGCTGATCATCTCTCTGGTTTGGTCTGTTTTGTAACGATTTTCTTGTAAAGTGTTGTGGTTTTGTTTGTGTTAACATGTATAAACATTTATAATAAACAAGGAAAAACAATTGGTAAAGCTGTTTTTCTCTGTAAGATTTTTATTATCTGGAAAGAAATTAGTAGCCTCAAGAATCTAAAGGCAAGACTGCATTAAAAGGCAAGACTGCATAAACATAAGGCTTGCAAGAGTGTCTCTTTGTTAAACTAAAGAGTTAAGGACATCTTCAGGCTATTTTTCCACAGTCATCAATTTCCACATCTGGATTGTGTAGCAGTACAAATGTGATAAGAAGCAGAAATGAGCGTGTAGTTTTGTTCGCTTAACAGACCACATAAATTTCTGCTGACAGTACTTGATCTAATTGAAGCATCTTGGTACAAAGTTAACTCCAATGTTCAGTGTCATTCAGAGTGGATGTTTCTAGTCCAGTCTTAGAAGCCCAAAGCTAAATTTCTAACTGTAATCTAAGCAAAATACCCTGCATCTTGTTATGATTCCAACTGCTCTGCTTTCAGTCACATCAGAGAAGACCTTCTGTGCAATAAGCAGCAAATGACAGCATTGCATGCCTTTAAGCCCAACTTAGAATCATAGAAACACAAAATAGTTAGGGTTGGAAAGGACCTTAAGATCATCTAATTCCAACCTGCCTGCTGTGGGCAGGGACATCTCACACTAGACGAAGACTAGACCATGTCACCCAAGACTCCATCTTGCCTGCCCTTGAACACTGCCAGGGATGGAGCACATACCACTTCTTTGGGCACTTCTTCCTTTTATCTAACCTAAACTTCCTCTGTTTAAGTTTAAATGCGTTACCCCTTGTCCTATCACTACAGTCCCTAAAGAGTCCCTCTCCAGCATCCCTGTAGGCCCCTTTCAGATACTGAAAGGCTGCTATGAAGCCTTTACACAGCCTTCTCTTCTCCAGGCTAAACAGCCCCAAGTTTCTCAGCCTATCTTCATATGGGAGGTGTCCCAGCCCCCTGATCATCCCTGAGGCCCTCCTCTGGACTTGTTCCTGCGTTTCAGAATTTGTGAGACTGTGGATTTTCATTGAAGACTCTGAGTCTTGATCTCTAAAGTATTTTTCTGAGAATCTTTTGGAGAGAATTATTATGTTACAGGAAAAAAAAAATCAGTATTTGTCTTTTCCCAATAAAGTAAAAAAAAATTAAAAAAAAATACTGAGCTTTTTTATGGATTCAGTACTTTTCTTCAGAAATATGGCTACATTCATTACAATGTTTTAAGTGCTAAGATAAAGTTAAACAAGAAGCTTGTCAACTGTTTGGTTGGCTTTTTTTATTTTGGTTATTTTTAGTTAAAAAGAAAAGAAAAGTGAGTGAGACATAAGGTAGGTGGGGCTAGAAGGGGCTTGAGGAGAGTTGGAAGCAGTACATAAAGAAGTGTGTAGTTCTGAAGTTTCTCTGTTGTATTCAATAACCTGCTGATACCTGTTTGGGTTTTGGGGTTTTCTTTGGACATGATTATTTCAAATCTTCTCATTAATTTTCCCATTTCAATACTTGGAAGAGAATGCAAAATGAACTGAAAATTTTAGGCAGCTTAGTTTGCACAGTGTGCAGTTGTCGTGCTGTTTGCACTCATGCCCCAGCATATGTTTCAAATGAAGTTGCTGACAAGAAAGAAAACAACAGAATAGGAAATAAAGATAAATAGTTTTCCTAGAAGGTCGTAAACATACCCTATTATTCTCATTATTTTGTAGGGCTAATTTAATACTAAGGTGAGATACTTTTGTTTTCAAGAGAATTTGTAGCTGTGTCCTTATCTGGGTAAGCACAGCGGAAAGGTAATCTGCTTTGGAATACAGGGTTGTCTTTGATGGTAAACTAGAGTAAGTTAGTCAGGGCTTTTGTGAAGCTTGGGTGGTAGGAATAGGCCATACTGACCTTTTTGCAAAGGGAATTAAACGTATGTAGACATATTCAGTGATGGCCTAAACTATTTAAAGATAGTTGAATCAGAAAAACTTGAAAAAATATTT
This sequence comes from Loriculus beryllinus, assembly GCA_039877255.1. NCBI lineage: Eukaryota > Metazoa > Chordata > Aves > Psittaciformes > Psittacidae > Loriculus > Loriculus beryllinus. The sequence continues at coordinate 5,282 of JBCJKH010053088.1, read as the reverse complement.
GGGTTTGCTGGAGCGCTGAATCCCAGAATGTCTTCATTTCTATTGTGAAATCATGCTTAAACAGCATTTGGATTTGGTTGTGGTACTGAACTTGTACAAGTTGGTTTTTTTCCAAAGCAGTTAGAGTTGAAGCTTTTCTTCAAAAACGTAACTAGCTGTACAGAGCTGTTCCTCTAAAGATGTACCTCTATTCTTAGCATCCACCAGGCATAACTTCCGCAGAATCTCTTTGGAAGAAGTGATGGAGCTACTGGGAACTGGATTTCTGCGTGGAAGTTGTGGATTTCTGCGAGCCAGTGGCGACATGTTGAAAGGGACCAGTTCAGTCACCAGAGATGTTAGAGTTGGAGTCACTCAGGTTTGGATTACGTTAGTTATGATTTTTTGCTAAAAATTCCTATGGCTGCTTTGCTCTCCATGTATCTCATATTTATCCTTTTTTGTATCCATGATGAAATGTGTGTACTTAAAAATAAGGACTAACATCTTGAGTTATGCTAGAACAAAAAAACTTCTGTTGTTGCTTATTGTTTACCTGACAGTTTGTTTTTTTCAAAATTAAGTATGTATTACTTCAGAAGGCTGCATACGATCTGAATTTCAAGTGAAATAAATAAGGACTTTCTTCAAATATTTAATTTAAAACTGAATACCTTACGTCTAAAAGTGGAAGGGAGAAGTTACATATGGAATAGTTTCCTTCCATATAGGGACATTCCCAGTCCTGTTCTGGAAGAATATTTTTGCTATGAGTAAGTGCATGAAAAATAAGGGAAACAGAATTTAGTGGTGAAAACCACAAATATTGATTTTGCTGTTTTCCTGGATGATCAGTTAGAGGATGGAATCTTGTTAACTGAGCAGGACTGGAGTCAGACCATATAGTGCATGCTGGTAAAAACAGGATAAATTTTTCAGATAATATCGGATTGACTTTTATTTTGGAAATAGTATTTTAAACAACATTAGCACGGTAAGACCTAGATATTCAAATGTTAAATCTCTGGATCAAGACTAAAGGTCATGATGAACATTTACATATCAAACAGCTGTAGTATTTTAATATGTTACAGTCCCCACAGCTACTTAGTATGTCCCTTTTTCCAGTAAAGGGGCTTTTTCAGTTCACTTCAACTTCTGCAGTGCAAAAAAAATCTGTAAAGTAGCCTCAGTTACTGAGAAAAGCTGCCAGACTTAGCTCTGAAACAGCTAGAAGGTGCTCACAAATTGTCTCCCATGCTCAGATCATGCTGAGTGGAAGCATTAATTTCTGGCAGAGAGACAGAAAAGCTGGGGAACAATAATACCTTGACAGCTATTTGCCTAGAAAATGCATGCCAGACTCCTAGGGTGTTCTGTATACATGGTGGTTTTATTAGTTTTCCAGGAATAGATAGTTCACTGTTTTGACTATTTGTACTGCTTTTTGGAGGTTATCTCCTTTTTTATGCATTTCTATGTTAACACAATAGTACCTGTGCTAGACAGTACACTCTTAACTCTACCAGAACTAGTTAAAATAGTGCAGTGTTTCTTTAAGGAAAACTTGAGAAATTTTGCATATGTCAGTGCCTGTGAGTAGAAAACACTTGCAGTTGTAAAATGTATTAATTACAATGTGACTTGCAGTTTATTATAAATGAAAAAATAAGAAAACCACTGAAGCTTACTTCTTACATATGGAAGAAGAATTTATTCGCGAGAAAGCCAGGTTCAAGATATAGTTGTAACTGTAGCCATGGCAGTATGACTCTTCACAAGTCTTATTTATTTTGTTAAATTCCTCAGTTTTCAAATCTGTGAAACAAGGGTAATGTACTGGTACATTATGAAGTCTAAGTAGTATTTGTCGAGCTATTAGATGCTAACAGGATCTAATAGTAAATTTCTCCATTTATAGTACTTCATTTTCTTTTATGTGAATAATTTTGTTGTTAATATTAGACATGAGACAAAGTATATACAAGGCAAATATAGAAGTTTGTTGATATGGGTACAGGTTGTGGACTTTCTTATGAAGAATTTTGTGCATTCATTTTCTCATTTTTTATATTCCCTTTTCTTGATGGTAACACATCTATCCATTTAAAAAAATCCAACACGTGCACATGCAAAGCATTTGTAAGGGAGTGTATTATGTGACAAAATAAATGGTCTTGTGATTAGATTTGTAAAGTGACTTTGCATTCTTTGTCTGTGTTGTGACAAATGTAGTCATTTTATGGTATCTCCACTGCATGGCAAACAAATTCATTGACATGAAGAGCAGTGCTTGGGGACTGCAAATATTCCCTAATTCAAAGCCTGTAATAACAAAATTCTCTCAGGGTTATGGGTTATAGTTTTGTGACATAGTAGTTCTTAAAATGCATTCATACATTAAATTTGGGTTCCATGTGCAGAATGTTAAATAGCTGGAAGCTGTTGTTCAGTGGGACCAAACACAATGTTTTACATAACAAGTGCCTGTGCAGGGTAAACTGCCATTTCTCACACTCTAGGATAAAATAACATGGGCAAGCAGCTTGAATTAACTTACAGTAAAAGCAGGCTACAATATTGCTAGTACAGTTTTGATAGTAATTTACATAATTTAAAATGGATTAAAATAAAATTTGCAGCTACCTGAAAGTGAGAATGTATGGGATTTGTGGATGTGTAAATGTATAAGTAATCTCACTTTAGTGATGTTTTAGTTGTGGCAATATGCAGAGATTAAAAAAATAAATGTATGCAGTATAGTTGGCAGTGGTTTTCTGGCTGATATTGCTCTAAAATATGTTTTCTTATCAAATTTCTTCCAGGCATATGTGGTATTTGTCTCTACATTAGGAGCACAATGGCTTGAAAGGAACTTCTCTGCCTTCCTTTCCCATACTCTGTATCTTGTGTCTCAGTCTCATCCTAAAGCTATTCAGAGTCAGATGGATGCTATCGGCTGTTGCCGCTGTGTTTCCTTTATACTTCGAGCTACAGTAGGAGGCCTTCTTGGGGAAAAAGCTCAAATTGCAGCTGCCAAGGAGATTTGTCAGGCCATCTGGAAACTGAAGAAAGTTGTGGGTATGGGTCTAACAAGATTATCCATTTGGGCCTCTGTTTTTCCTTTTTAAGTAATTGTCTAATTTCCTAATCCAGAGACTGCAGAAATAGAATATATAGTACTGATTTATTACCATAATAATGTAGACGGCTTTTAATGGACTGCTTTGGTTTTAGCTTAAGCTGATTACTTGTTTGTGTGTGTATTCTCACACATGTGTATGTGTCTCTTATAGCACTCTTCCCTGGTGATATCATTTTAACCAATTACAAATAAAATAATAAATACATGCAGTAATAACATACAGACAGTATTGTAAGCCGATGTATGTCTAGCCAGATTCTGCTGCCTTGTTCAGAGCAGCTGACACTGCTGATGGTTCAAAAAAGAAGCATTTGTTCCTGATTGACAAAGTGAGCATTTCTCCTGGAAAAAACCTTTCTTGCATGATAAAGTCTTGTATACAGCTTCCAAAAAAAACTGTTCATCCCCCACCACAGGGGAGAAGAAAGAGAGTGCTGGGCATAACCAGTCATTCCCTGGTATACAGCTGCTTATTTTATCCCATTTAAATATCTAAATGTTAAATGTCTCAACTGACATAATTACTTGTGTCTCAAAAGATGAACTTTCCAAAACCTCCAGATTTTTCCCTTCCTTTTTATTCCCCTCCACCCCACCTTCTCTCTTGCTTACTTGCACTATTTCACTCTTTTCTTGTTTTTTGTCCCACTATGTAGTAAATGGCAGGTTAAATCAAAGCATGATCTCTTCAAGTCACTTCAGTGAGGCTGAGAATAGCATCCTCCTTAATGGCCGCTGTTCCCTATCACTCAGAGATAAGCAATTTGGTAGTTTCCATTTCAGCTTCCCACCTGCCCTCACAGATGTTACTACACTATCTGTGTGAGTAATAGAAATGTGCTTGTCTCAGTAAAGGTAAACCTTTATGAGAACACTTTGGATAATAGTAATGATAAAAGCTTGTTTGGCAATATAAACAACTTATCAGAGCAAAATCTTTGTTCTGATCTGCTTGTTTCATTCTGGCAATGATTTCATGAGGATCTTCCTATATTGTGTTATCAGATGGTGCAGTGAGTGACAGTAACTTGGAAACAAAAATTAGTACAACAGATGTAACAGCAAGTCAGCATGTGCTTGTGTGTGCACTTCAGGAACTTGGAAGTCTCATCCATGGCTTGGGAACTACAGCAGCACCATTACTACAAGACTCCAGTACAGGTACAACCCCTGAATTATTTTGTGATCCGGAGTACACAGTGCATTCATTTATTCATTGTGACCTTCTCTGATTTCTTATGGCTAGACAGTCAATATTTTCAAATCTGCTGGGTTCCTTTGTGTGGCATTGACCATCACAACCTGTCTTCTGGCGTGCAGTCTTCTCTCCTGGACCTCCTTAGTAGTTCTGTCCTTTTGTCTTTTCTTCCACACTAACAAGCCACAAAAAACAACAAACCAACCCCACAAAAAAAGGACACAAAAACAGAACAAGAAAGGGGTTGGTAAACTTTAATGCTGTACAAAATCTTCAGGTATTGTCCAAGGAGTTCTGTATCTTCTCTGACCTGCAATGGTGCATTAATTTAAAACAAACAAGAAAAAATCCGTGTCAAATTTAACTCTGTTGATGGTTGTATTTGAAGTCTAGCACTTCATAATGTTTACAGTAAATCTGTTCATTTGAGCTGCATATCTTCATCTGCCTCTATTTAGCTGCATTTATTCTGGATGTGTTCTAGTGGACATCTGCTTTCTTGAGTATACTCATAGTCTATGCATGTTTGTGGATATCTATAATATGTTAGGTTTTCTTCATGTTGTTACTTTTCAGGGTAAATTTTTTGAAAAGTATTTGGCTATTTCAATTTGATAAGAAATATTTCTCAATAAAAATCCATAGTAATTTTTTAAGAGAAGTATAAACACTGGATAGTGGTGTGTTCAGCAGTCCTTTATATACATTTTTGCTTGTTTCACAATCTGCTTGCATGTTTCTTAAGTGTGTTAATGCATTTTATTTTTCAGGAGTTCTGGAAGCAGTAATTTCTGTCATTCTTCATCCCAGCATTTCAGTTAGACTCACAGCAGCTTGGTGTTTGCGCTGTATTGCAGTAGCATTGCCCTCCTATGTGTCCCTACTGTTGGATCGTTGCATTGAACGTCTTACTACATTGAAATCCTCCCCAGAAGCAGTAACTGGCAACAGTTTTGCGGT
>JBCJKH010053084.1:13878-24457 GCA_039877255.1 Loriculus beryllinus | reverse complement strand
TGGAAGGGGGTCCCCCCCCCCCCCCCCCAGATTCCCCCCACGCCAGCACTGAGAGGTCCACGGGGGGTTTGGGGGTGACTCACACGGGGGCTTTGAGAGCAGCACAGTGGGGGTGGCCCCCCCTTAACCTGGAGCTCCCCCCCCCCCTCCCCCACTCTGAGCTGAGATTTGGGGGGAAAGAAGAGGAAAATGGTTAAAGTGTCCCCCCCCCCTTCCATGTCCCTGCGACCCCCAGATCCTGTCCCCCAATCCCAGCTCCTCTCCAGGGACAGGATGGGGGGCACACATTCTGTGCCCCCCCTCATACAGTGGGGGTCCCCCATTGCACTGGGTGCGTTGGGGGGGCCGTGGGATTGCTGGTGCTTGTGTCTGCTTAAAAAGGGGGGGGCCCAGAGCAGGACCCCCACCCCTGCACCCACCCTGTCCCCACAGCCCCATCCCGGGGGGGGGCATCACCCCCCCCATCAACCCAAGATATATTTACATCATGGATGGGGGGGCAAACGGGGGGTGTCGGGTGCAAGGGGAGCACTGGGGGGGGGGGTCATTTCCCCCCATAGTTGGGGTGAAGGGAGAGGAGCAGCTTCACCAGGGATGGAGGGAAAATGGGGGGGGGGGGGGGGGGAGGGGGGCAAGGAAAAAGGAATTTTGTGATTTGATAAAAAGAAGGAAAAAAAGAGTAAAATAAAGCACAATGGGGGGGGGGCCAAAAAAGAAAACTAGAAGGTGACTTTTTTACAAGGGCATGTAGGGAGAGGACAAGGGTTAATGACTTTAAACTGGAAAAGGGTAGATTGAGGAAGATGTTCTTCTGTGTGAGGGTGCTGAGGCGCTGGCACAGGGTGCCCAGAGAAGCTGTGGCTGCCTCATCCCTGGCAGTGTTCAAGGCCAGGTTGGACACAGGGGCTTGCAGCAACCTGCTCTAGTGGAAGGGGTCCTTGCCTGTGAAAGGGGGTTGGAACTGGATGAGCTTTAAGGTTCCTTCCAACCCAAACCATTCTGTGATTCCGTGATTGATTGTATAATCAGTAGTACCAGCCACTATACAAATATGTAATAAGAGATGTTTCAGGCCCAAAATCTTTACAATGTAAATAGCTAAGATAGACATGATGCAAATAACGATGAATTTTGCTACTGGCACATGCAGGCTAATTGACCTGCCATTCTATTATGCTGTTTCCTTGCTGAGGCACTTTATTTTAGCATCTAATGCAGTGTGCATAAATAATCTCTAGTCTTTGAATGTGAATTTCTTTACACTTCATTTGTTCCTTTCGTTGCATTCACCCTTATTCTAAATTTAACTTCCAACTCCAGTTTAGTTAGTTCAAACCTCGGGATGGAATCGTTACTTACACTGCATTTGCTATCGTTAATGATTATTGCCATCTTCAAATGTAATGAAGTCTCAAAGAAGTGCTTAGTCTGCTATCTCTCGTGTCTGCCCTGCTCCTTGGAGCCAGAGGGTTGATGCATTCCCAGTAGCTCTGCCTGGAGTGCTGCTACCTGTGGTCTCTTGTGTGTGTTTTCAAGAGAGGGAAGGAACTGCATCTTAACGTCTCCATGTACTGGGAAGGGTGAAGTGGATTATATTGCTTTGGATTCCTATCCCTTTGTGTGTTATTCTCTTTGTTGCAGACAGCAAGTTGCTAAAATTCTGTCTACTTCCAGCAGAATACAAGATGGATAATTTTTTTTTTCCCCTAGGAAAAAAAAGGCCTTTTCTGGTTTGCATTTGACAAGAATACTCAATCTCCTGTCTGAAGTTCTTTATTTGTGCATGCTGAATGTGCATTAAAACCATTCCAGTGTTCTTAGGCGAATTTGCCTACCAAGAGGCTTTTTGTTTTGAAATTTCTAACAGGCAGTGGATTGACAAAAGAAACAAATGGGTTGAGAGACCATTTAGTTTTCATATTTTATGCTCAAGTTATGTACTTTCTCAAACCTATCATATCTCTTGGGTTATTATTTCAGACTATTAAAACATTCATGTAAAGAATAAGTTACTACAGTGATTTTATGTTTTTTAATATGTGGCAGTTAGCCTTGACTAAGGGACGCCTCAGCTGCTTGTTCATGCACCATCTTATAATCATAGAATCATAGAATAGTTTGGGTTGGAAAGGACCTTAAGATCATTCAGTTCCAACCCCCCCTCCCTCTTCATTAGGTACTGTAGTGATGGGAAAAGGGGTAACGGGTTAAAACTTAAACAGGGGAAGTCTAGATTGGATATAAGGAAGAATTTCTGTACTGTGAGGGTGGTGAGGCACTGGAATGGGTTGCCCATGGAAGTTGTGAACGCTCTTGGGTGACATGGTTTAGTGTGAGACATCCCTGCCCATGGCAGGGGAGTTGGAAGTTGATGATCATAAGGTCTTTTCTAACAGTAACTATTCTGTGATTAGAATGGGAGAGAGGCTGTCCCATGTCGGCAGTTTCTTCAGTTTTCAGTCATCAGGTTGTAGATGTACAGGTTTAGCTCCCTTAGTAAACTCTCCCTCATGCAAATACAAAACCATTTTGCATGTGCAGCATGCTGTGAAAGTCGCTAATGAAGTTAAATTGACAATTTACTTAACATTTGAGAGGGGATAGGAAATGCTGGTAAGAGATTTTGCTCTGTTGCGACAGCAGTGATTGCGATGTTGGAAAGGCGAGCTGTATTTTTGCAGTTACCATGGAAAAAGTGTTGGTCATGTGCTGTTGCCATGGAAATATTCAATGTGGATTCTAGAAATTAGGAAGATTTCTGGACACAGTAGAAAGACAATTATTCTTTTTATAGTAAAAGGCTGCTCAGGCTGTTTGACAGTACGAATTGATGAAAGGAAACTGCGGAGGATTTAGCATCTTCATATATCTGAACTTTGTGAGAGAAAATAAAACATACAAAATGTCAGAAAATATAACTGTCAAGTGATTTAAAACTTGTGGTGAACTGCTTCATTGATGCTCTAGTCCATGCTCTCAGTCACCTCTTCTCTTACACCAGAGTCTGCAACCTACCAGGGCTTTTAACAGAATGTGTTTCCCCATTCTGTGGTGGCTTCTTAGTGTCTTGCAGAGGAGCTGGACAAGGTTTAACCACCTTTGCTGCCTGCTTAAAAACCAGAAAACGTTAAGTAATTAAACAAACGCATTGCTAGCAGCACAACATTGTTTTTTGTTCTCTGTGGAGAAGTCCTCTTGAACGGTCAAAGATGTGAAGGGTGAGTCATTTGAAGTATAGCACAGTGCCTTGCACTAGGCTCTCTGTTGTATGCCATATTGGAGCTCCACAAACTTCAAACAGAAAGGTCGACCACTGCAGTGATTACCTTAGACATTACTTTTAGCCTAGAGCAGAATAGATGTTTCCTTTACTATAACACCTCCTTTTCTAGGTACAATATAGGGATTAGAAAATTCCTTCTTACTTCTTCCCCAGATAAAATGATTAAGTTAACCTTTTACCTGAGAAAATAAAAATAGAATGTTTTTTTAAGCGATAAAACAGTTTAAAAAGACATTAGTAGTATGTCCATGATGTTGTTTCAGGTATTATCTATTCCTTTCTCAAATAAAGGAGAACTTGTGCCTTTTATATAAAACGAAAAATCTGACTAATGCCACGTAGTTCTTCATGCTTGGTTTTCATGTTTTTCCTTGTGATTTTGCACACAAATCAGTGACACTTTTGCTCTAGATACAGAACTGGCCAAAATCATTCGTCAATACGAAAATATTTTTCTTAAGTAAACCTTTTTATTCTCATTAAAAAAGTATAGCAAATATATTTATGCTGAGTTGTGTTGGCAAGCTTTCTTATTAGAATATTATTGCCTCAAATCTTAGGCTAATAAGTACATTTGCATCAATATCAGTTGGCTTTTTAGAGATTCTAAGAACTGGTCTAGGAGTGGCTTGGCACTTGTTGTTCCTTGTGCAAGTCAGAAATAAAATGCCTATTAACCTGTGGAGAATTCTTTCATGCTCTCATTTCCCTTTGTTTTTTGTGGTCTTTGTAGGTTAGATCAACATATGATTTTATATAGATACATGAGAAAAGACTTTCCTAATTTTAGTTGAATATTCATAAAAACTAAGTTTAGCTGATGTGCTGTCCAGTTTTCCAAGAGAGATGTGATTGTCTTCCTACGTATAGCTACCCTGTTCAGACTTTCTACTTCTGATTTTTGTATCAGTTAGCTGCTGCTGATTGATTTTTCTGCAGTGGACCCACATGGAACAAATATGCTTTAATATTTAATATTAATGAACACTCTTAGTTTCAGTGTTCATAGAATTTAAGAGAAGAATTCTAACAATGAGGAAAACCAGGCTAATGATTCAAAATAGTACAGTGTGGACATGTTCCTCTCATGCTCTGGTTGCTGTCTTTTGTTTGGGGTTGGTTTGGGTTTGTGTTTGTTTGGTTTTGCTCTAAAGTGTAAGTCAATAACCACTTAAAGTGGAAAAGAAACAGTGATGATAGAAAAAGAAGGCGAACTGGGGTTTGGCCTACATGATTTCCAAAGCTTCCTTCTAACCAAAACCATTCTATGAAATGCATGGGTTATCACACAAGCTAATAATTTAAGTATAAACCTTTGCGATGTATAACTGGAACTACTGTTGCTTGAATCTGAGACATCATGATGCCTTATCTTGTTCTTATCTATGAGGACATCTAAAACATGGAACAGATATTACATCATCTTTTTTCTCTTACTTTGATAAACCTATGCCAGTCGCTTCAATGTCTGCCCCTTATCAGTAACCTATTAATAAATTTGCTACTGAACTGTTTAAAGCAATGTTTGCAGATGCATAAGCAAATTTATGCATGCAAAGTTCTGATTAATTCTTAGTAAATCTGCATTGCACGAGCAGGATGTTCTCTCTTGCCTGTCCTGCTTTATTCCAGTAGTTGATACAACAGGATATTCAAGACATTGGCAATATGTTTGACCAAAGGTACAACACTAGAAAATAGAGTATAAGTCTTCCACTTTGAAATCCTATCAGACTATCCACTGAAGAGAGCTTGATCTGTGCTGGCTGCCTGAAAGTGGCTGGAAATAAATCTGACTGGCAATAATTGAATTAAAAATTCAATTAATTAAAAGATTAATTAATCTGGCTGGAATTAATCTGAGTGCTTCCATCAGATAGTTGGTCACCCAGATTAATTTAGGAAGATTGCAAGTTTTTCCTGTAAATTCATTAGGGGTTTTGTTGTATTTGCATTTGACATCTAGCAAAACTCCAAATGCCTGGTCTTAATGTATAGTACATAATGTTTGCTCATACAGAGCTTTTTTCTATTCTTATACTGCCTGGTGATCTCGCTATAATTCCTGATTTAGAATTACTGGATTTAGTGACTAAAGGCTCTGTCTACATTAAGATGAGGCAGTGGGAATGGATTGATATGTCGAAGCACTTGGTGCTAAAGTTCTTACATTACACTGTGGTAATTCAGGTAATTTACCTGTGTCCATATTTACTCTGGCTCTCTGTATGAAGGATCTTCTTTACCTATGACCCGAATTTGTCATGAGGGCTGCTTGTTAGTGCAGGCTATTATGCCCCATTAGGGGTTGGAATACGTGACCTGTATGTACCCTGGCGTTGAAGTCTTTGATTTTGTTTTCTTTACTCCCAGAAGAATCTAGTTTGTGCACACTGAAACTGCCCTGCAAACCCAAGTACGTGGGAATGACAGTGATATTTGCTTTAAAGCCATGCCACCAAAACATGAGGTGTAGCAATGGGAATGGAATGTGATATTAGCAAATATAAGTTGGTCAGAGCAGTTTCAAACCATGAGATGTCTTTTGGTTTTGTGTAGTAATTTGGTGTTTCCCACATGTTTAGATAGCTCCAATATGTGAGATTTTGCTTGTATTTTGGTGGTGGTTGTGGATTGCTGTTGCTGTGCACAGCACAGAGGAACAAAATCCTGCTCTTTGAACTATGTGTAAATCTAAGTAATAACAAATTGTGAGTCTAGTTTTAATGTATGTTAAAACTTCAGTATTTTAATTTTCTTGTTCTTCTTACTGTTTTTGAATCAATTTTCACACAGTTTAATGGTTTGTGCTTAGAATATAGCTTTGGTAGGATGAGAAACGTAAATATGCCGCAGTGTATTTATTTAACTTTAAGTTATACAAGCTTGTCAGCAATAAAAGTTGCTACTAAGTTGTCATATTGTCTTTTATTGTTGCCTTTTGCCAGTACACAGACTGGTAGTAAATACCAAACTGAGGGCATTGCTCTAAGGATATAATTTCTGTTAAGGTTTTTCTTGGTTATTAAGATGCAAAGCTTAGTTTCCATTCTGCTTATATGTGAGAAATAGTTTATATATTACATCAGTAGACAGTGCAGAATGTGACTTCTCTATTTTCTATTATTTTCTACAGTATATACTTGCAAAAGGTATCCTAAGGACTCATACTAGAATTTAGTTTAAAAGCTATTAAGCAGCTGATAAGGCCACTATAATGGAAAACAAACGTTTATCCTTGTTATCTTTTAATATTGTAAACATTAAACCTAATTTGGTATTATTAAGACATCTCTGTTGCAATATTCCAATTACAGTGATCTTCAGTGAGTTTTTGTTCTATTACTGTTTGAGTATATTTGGCTTCTAGAGAAAAATGTGTCAGAATAATCTTTTTGTTTTGCCTTTTTGTATAAAGTCTTAATAGTACTTTTTGCGTATTTCCTCTCCCTTTGATGATAAATTTGTTCCAATAAAACAGAACATTAGACAACAAAAAGTATTTTCATTTATTCTGTTCCTAGATGGAATCAGTGTTAGTGGACTTCCACTCTCCAGTCCTTTTCGGCAGGTTGTCAAACCGAGAGTAGAGACTAAACCTATTAATCCCCAAGAAAGCAGCAAAGCTGGTGACTTCAGTCATGTGAAGGTAAGTGAGTGACATCAGAATAAGTAATAAACGTGGTGTTCATTGGGCTATGTTATGGTTTGTTCTGTGATTAAAAATAAAGGTTTTCTTGCTTCATAAATATTTCCCTTTGAGTTTTTAAGAGCAGCTTGATGTTCAGTTTTTGGATTGCTCCATTAGAGCAAACAAGCAAAGAGGTCTAACAGGAGGCTTAGAGTTGGTTATCAGTATGGTATACTCAAGAAACTATCAGTTCTTCACCTCATGTGGTTTTTTTATGCTGTGTATTCTGAAGAAAGGTGCTTCTGAATGAATTCTTGGTTTTGTTGTTTTAAAATGTATGGAAGGATGTTGTACCTTCTAAGCAGTTTGAGATCAAAGTCTTATCTTCATGCTTCTGGAAGGAAGCCTTTTAGAGGTGTTCTTATAAGTAATAGAATAGTTGAGAAAGCCAAAAGGAAAGTAAATAGAAGTAGCAGGATTAAAGAACAATCGTGTAGTTGGAAGCTGCCCTGTGCTTACTGAGAGAGACTTTTCCTTGGGGTAAGCTGCTGTTTGTTTTTTATCTTACCTGTTGGACATGTGAACTTCCTGTTCTGAGCAGTGCAGTAAGAATGGCTTCATACTGGCCAGAGTTGCAGAAGATATAATTCAAAGTGATGATAACAGAGATTGCAAAAAATAATACTGTAGAGCTTCACTGGTCTCTTCCATGGCTTTGGCTGATGTTTTGCGTGCCTTGCAGTACTTGATACACTTCCTGCTTGGGTCTGTATTCTCTGTCTATTCAGACAGAATTTAGATTGAGTTTTGTACAGTGAAGTACATGACCTAGTGTGTCTTTGGCTGAGAAGCAAACATCAGCCTTGCTTTTCTCAGTAACTTGCTTTGCATGCGAATTTACTTTCTTTCTGATGAGATTCTTTGTAATTGGTCAATAAACAGGTGAAGGTATTAGTTTAGAAGTATGTTGCTTTTGAACCATTAGCACTGCTATTTCGTCATCACTTGATGCTGCAGTACAGGAAGGGTGATGACAGCATGTGATGGCTGACAAAAAATTAGGAAAACCTTTCTTTGTATTTTATGACATAGCAAGGTATTTCCCAATTGCTTGTAAGTATAAATCAGCATGATTGAGGAAACAATTTAATACTTCAGTGACTAAAATGTCCAGTATTAATTTTTAAGCTTAAAGGTTCGTGTAGAATGTTTGATCTATAGACATGTCTGACTTAGGGAAGCAAGGGGCATGTTATGTCGAAACAGGACAGAAATGCAGAACTTCTTTGCACTAAATACATGGAAAAAAACCACCATTTTGGTGCACTTTTTCCTTGTCAGCCAGTTGTCCTGGCAACCAAGAAGTGATCTATGTGATTGTGTTACAGGAGTGTTGAAGAGCTGTAAAGCAAGAACTTAGTTTTTAATGGTGTACAGTGAAATAGTCTGGTGGGAATTCATGTGCTTGATTCAGTTTTTGGGTATCTGGAATGAATTCTGATTTACTCAATTGGCATTTTGTGGTGGAAAGATCTTGCAGCTTATCAGATACATGTTCAATAGAGAATATACATTCCAATAGTATTAAGGGGTTCCTTTCTCTGTAAAGTTTCCTGTGTTTTGAGCCTAGCTATTATGACTGCTGTACAACTCCCATAATCTGCCCCAAGCTAACAATTCACCATGTTAACAGCTACTCTAAACCACGCTTAATCACTAACCTTGCTCTTTTTGTAATGTTTAGAAGAGATGATTTTTAGAGCAGGTGGGAATAAAAATCAGGACAATAAAAAAGTCAACAGGATAAAGCTCTGGGGGTGTTTACAAAATTATATCTCTAATTACTGAAGTATTATCATTCTGATGATGTATTTACAGAAAACATCCATGGTAGGAAAAATATGACTTAGTTTTCCAATATTTGTATGATTTGTCTGTTGTAGATGAGAGAGAAAACCACAGTAAGGTGGCACCATCCGTAGGGTGATTTACTGTTATGGCTCATTGCATTCTAATGAATGTCCATTTCTGTAATTTCCATTTCTTTTTACAACATTAGTATAAGTAATAATCTTATCTCAGTTTTTCCTAACTGAACTATTATAAACCAATCATTTGCTATACCTAGATTAAAAATGCTTATGAAGTTTAGAACTATTTAGAAAGAAGTATTTTTTCACCAGGCTATTCACATAATTAGGTCTGTGTGTACATGGACATACAAAGCTGGTGCTGGGCAAATGAGCAGAAGAAATTACCTTTTGTAGCAGAAGAGATTACATTTGTCTACTCAGATGGCTTCATTACATCTGTTTTTTCCTCTGCTGTCTACTTCTTCTGTTTAATGCTGGCTATTTCTGATAATGCCTTCTCTCTACTTTGACAGTCCTCTCTAATGGGAAGAAACAGAAGTACCACCAGTACTTTAAAAACTAGGCAAATTCCAAATAAACTATCAGGCAGTTATTGTAAATAATTGGGTCAGGTAAGCATTCAAAGATAGAATTTGAATGTATTCTGGTGCAGTTCTTTTGGCTGGGTTTTGAGGAATTTGCTGTATTTTTGGGTTTAACTTTCTTGGGTTTAGACTGGGTATCTTTCAGAGCACGCAGATACATGTTTGTCATCAAATGCAAACACTTTTGCTTAATCAGAATGTTGTCCAAAATGTAGCAAGCTGGGATACATACAAAAGAGGTGATCCATGATTTTCTTTGAATTTCAGTCACAATTTGATATTTATGAATCTTTCAGAGTTCTCTAGACCCTCCTTAGAGGATAATTCAGTTTCTCTGTTGGTGCAGAACGATTTGGTGCTTATGGTCTACTGCCTGTGTCCTGCTCAGTGTGACTTGTGGTGGATTGCTTGATTATGTTTTAAGGTTTATCTTGTAATAGTCAAGCCAATTACAGTGATTTGACAAGGACTAATGTGAGAAGCAAGTGGGAGTTCTTAAGTTAGGAAATGAGATTGATGTTAAACAATTTGTATATGTGGTGAAAATGTTCTGCTGTCATTTATTCATGATTTAGCGCAATGTGTCTGTTGCAGATATACAGGAGTAGTAGTTATTTTTCAGTCCCGCATACTGTGCAGAAGTAGTCTTCATATAAAGGTAATTTTTTTGCAAATGAAACTTAACGTACACCAGTGCTTATCTTGTTGCTGGCTCTGAAATGTCCTTGTTTGAGTCTTTATAAGTCTAAATGCTTAAACCTTCCATCCCTACTAGTTTGCCTTACAATTTTGGTGCTTCAGCCTTGGATATTGCCAGTAGTGTAGCTGAACTTCTCTGCACTCTACAGTTTCAGTTTTGCTACAGAATGTCTTCTAATAAGCCAGTCGCTGGCTTATGGAAATTACTGTTATAGTGATCTCATAAATTCAGTATAAAAATTGCTTTATGACCTCACCATAAAACTTGCTTATACCCTCAAGCTGAATAGAATATCATGGTGTAATATCATGATGTTCATACCATGGTGTAGTACCAAGAGTTCAGCTGTACTCTTTCCTACTGTTTGCTATGGAGTAGTTGTGGTCAGCATTGTCTAAAATCCTCGCATCTATAAAGCAGAGCGAGTTAGCCCCTGCTTAGCTCTGCATTGCTGTGGTTATACTGGTGTGTGAAACAGTCTGTTTTGAGGCTGAGGCTGTTACTTTT
>JBCJKH010053082.1:55459-77047 GCA_039877255.1 Loriculus beryllinus | reverse complement strand
GATCTATGCATCTCCGCCACAAGCCAACTGTGCCGTTACACCGGAAGAGCGCATCTGTGTAGGTCTTCCCACCCGTCCATCACTGCTGTGCCACATGGTGACAAAGTTCTCTCCTGACACAGGTAATAGCAGGACTGCTTTGACCAGACCAGTCCTTGACCCGGCCAGGGCTGTAGAAACTCCTTTGTGCCCTGTGTTGCAACAAGAGAAATTCAAGCAATACATCAGAATGCACAGTTTCTAAATGTTGGTGTGCTGAAACACAGTTGAAGTCATCAAAAGGAATTTACCCATCTATACGGATGCTGATGGAAAGACTATAGATCAAAGTTCAAAATTTATAGCTTATAGTGCCATTACCTTAGGTTAACCTTTCAGTACTGCCCTTGTGCTTCTTGGAAATGTAGGAAAGTACGCATCAAAGGGGAATTGATTTCAGTGAGACTCAGCTATGTACCTTAGGCTAAATGCTTTGTATTCTGAGTGGAGGAACTGGGCTCCTGGGCTGGTGATGAGGAAGTTACTGGAGCAAGTTACTTTCATTGAGCTATGCATGAATTAAAGAGAAACAACTTAATTATTGGTGCTTACTTAAATATCACTGATTTGCTTGTATCATTAGCTAATGTAAAAAGAGAATTCATTTCATTCTTAATTGCTGAGTTCATTTCAGCTTCTCCACTGAATTGAAACACTATGATGAGGCTCTCCTAAGTGAGTGTTGTGAACAGTTTCCAGCTGGAGTTGAGTATTACCAAACACTGCTAACTACAACAAAACAATAATAAATCTGATACTGGTCTATAAAGCAAGAGTTTCCAGTTCTCATACACATAATCCTGCAAAACTTGCGTGAGAAGCTCTGATGAAAGCATAGGAGATGTGCTCATTTTTATCTTTCACATTATTCTCTCAATTAATTCAGCACTGGGGGTGTGTGAAACTAAGCTTGATGAATCACTTGTTTGTTTATGTTTCCATTTAGTTAACACTTGTTTGTTTACAGATACATTTAGGGAGACAAGAGATTTCACTGAGGTTCATTCTAATTCTTCTGTATAATATCCATTGATCTCACAGTCCTTAATGAACTTAGTCACTTGGTCTCCTGGGAGGAAAGAGAGAACAAAATATTTGCCTTTTGGACCACAGCAACATAAAGCTTGTTTTACTGAAGGCTGGTCCTGTTTCTTGCTGGTAATAGCCCCTTATCAGAGCAGAGTTCATTGGAGCACAGGTCATGAGTCCAGCCTTGCCTTCAGAGCCCGTGCAAGTGTTTGCATGCAGAAATGCGTGCAGCCACCCACAGGCATGTGAGGAGTTTCTGCTGAGGAAAATGTATGTGCACACCCACATGGTTCCTGCAATTCCACATTTACTGGTGAGCTTTTCCACAACGTGTCATCCGATTGGGGTTTGTTTATTTACAAGCTGTGTCCATGTTGTCCAACCTGCTGAGAAAGACAGAGGATGGCGATGAGCCAGTGGGTTCTGATGTCTCTGCCAGGCACAAAGAGGGAGAAACTTGTTCACAGAAAGACCTCAATATTCTGTCCTGACAAATTGGAAGTGTTCTGCAGCCTGTATCTCCATTTAGGAAATTGATTCTGAAACTGAGAATTCAGAAATATGGGTAGCATGTAGTGTTTGCTGTTTTGTACCATGGGATTCAGGCTCTGTGTTTAATAACAATACACAAAATAGCATCTGGTATGCGTCACCAAAAGAAGCTCTAGTAGAAAATGTCGATGAAGGTTTTCTGTTTAAAATGTTTTTTGAGTAAAAGCAGCATAAATTTTGTCTGCTGTCCATGATAACGATGATACAGTGGTTTGGTCAGGCTGAAAGCTCCAGGCATCATCAGATGAAAGCAATGGGCAAGCCCAGCATTGCAAAGGAGATGGATATCCTTCAAACATGTAAATTTCTGTCATTTCTTACAACAGAAGAGCCACATGTGAGGCCTTGTGAAGTGGTCCAGGGCTTAAAAATGTATTCCAGCTGGTTCTGACTATTCTCAGCTGTGTGAAATCTGCTCCTTGGTGCCTGGCCAGGGGAGCAATGTTGTGTGCTGCTGGTATCTCAGTGCTTGCAGAAGGGGCGTTGTAAGGGTCACTGCATTTATAACAGTGCAAGACCCAGCTGGAGAATGGAAAACAATGGCTTGGTCTTTCTCTTCACTAATTGAATTCATGGTGGCTGCTGTACACCACACATGTCTCTACCAGCAAATGCTGTGTTGCTTGTTAGCTCAATGCTGGTCAAAGGGAGAGTATTTAGTGTCTCAGAGCTGGTGCTACATAGACAGTCAAGCTAATGCCTGAGCTAAAGAGCTGTTCTTTTAATTTGTCTGTGTATATGTAGGTGATGCATGATATAATGCATCTTATCTCTGCATTATGTACTGTTCCCTTTAAAAGTACTGCCCAAAACCCACCTCCCAGTGTAGCCACAGCTGCTTCTCCTGCCTCCATCCCTGTTGTAATCATAGGTCCCACATGGGTCTGTGAGATGCAGTAGTGCAGACAACTCTGCTTGCAATTACCTGGTGGGTGAGCTGGCCAGAGGAAGGGGATACAGAGCAGTTCACTTGCTTTTTGTAGAAGAGGTAAGAGGGGGATGCAGCTCTTTGGCCTGACATTTCCCCCAGGATGAGCAGAGAAGCACATGCTTCTTTGATGCTTACACTTTAGCAAAGCATGTGTTACACTCTGTGGGAGGCTGGAGTACACGTGTAGTAAGCCGGTGGTTGGTATGAATTAGGTCCCTGGTCTACAGAGCCTTGGTTTATAGCTAGAGCCTGTGTTGGGTAATAACTTTCTGTAGCTGTTTTGTAGCTCTTACTTATTTATTTCTGTTCTCTGCTTTCAGTTCCCTAAGCAATGCTTGGGGGTGCCTGGACTTTTTAGGTAAAAATAGCTTTCAATTGAGAAGCAGCAGTGTTAACTTTAATTTCAGCTGGTGCAAGCCTCCTTTCCCTTGTGCTTTCCTGCAGTTATAAAGCAAGAGGATCTTAGGCCAGGAAATAAACAATAAGATTTCTGATTTCGGTTGCTTTGAATCTGCACTTTGGTACAGTAGTAAATTAATTTCCTCTTGAAAAGTTGTGTTCTTCTATAGAGCAGAAACACTGCTGTGAAACAGTGGGATAAAGCAGTAGCATAAGCTGTGTTACTGGGTACTAGGAGTTCAGACTCTGGTTTTTCTAAATGATTATGTTAGGTATGATTTGTGATTATTTTTCAAAATACTTTGTCCAAATATTTATGTGGCATAAAGTTTCACACGTGTGTTTGCTGGTAATAGTTTGAATTTCATAGATTCACAGACTGGTTTGGGTTGGAAGGGACCCTAAGGCTGCCCCTATAGGCCCTTGTCAAAAGCCCCTTCCCAGCTTTCTTGAGGGCCCCTTTAGGCACTGGAAACTGCTGCAAGTGCTCCCCAGAGGCTTCTCCAAGCTGCCCAACCCCATCTCTCTCAGCCTGTCTTCATAGGGGAGAACATCCATGCCCATGCAAAGGGTGAGGTCTCTTGCAGACCAGGGCGTTCCTTTTATTTTGCCACATTGCACAACTCTTGGAACCGCAGTGCTTGTTACTGGGTTAAATACCATGTACTTTCTTTTCCATCAGATTCTTTGATGAAAAGCCTGGTATGCATCTTTGCTCTTCCTTTTATCTGGGCGTTTTTGTGCTGTCGCTTACTTGTTCCAGCTCTCTGTGTGTGCCCGGACCATCTGGCACAGCTCGTCTGCCCGTCAATGTGTAGTGCTTTCAAGGGGAAAAATTATTAATCACAATCTGGATGGCAAGGGGGTTAGGGATTGGTTTGACTTCAACTCCAGAGCTGACAGCTCTGCAGGTAGGTAGCTTTTCAGAGGAGGTTTCTCAGCAGCCCTTTGCAGTATTGCCTGATGGGTGTGTGAGGAAAAGCTGCCACAAATCCCCAAGGACCAAGCATCATTTGGTCCAGGGTGGCTCAGCCTCTGCAGTCCCTTGCTGCTGTCATGCTGCAGGAGCCTGGTGGTGCTTTAGCACTGCTGAGCTTCAGACAGTTGTCCTTGGAACATCATTATTTCCCTGGGCTTTGCTCCATTTTTCAGGCTTTGGCCTGTACAGACTGGCAATTTGAAGAGACACGGATTATTTTTGTTTGCTGGTAACACTAATATTTAAAAACATTGCTTCAACACTTGCAGCTTTTTGAAAGTTAGAGTGATTATTTACAGAACATTGGATAAGAACTCTTTTAACCAAAGGAGTTGCACGTAAGACACCCTGAGTCCTAAAAGTGACTTGAAAGAAAAAGCCAAACAGTGGCTTCTATGAATTGCCACCTGTGGGAATGTTTTAAACATATATTCTTGTCAGGTATCTGTGCACTTTGTGGCCACCTCTGTTTGCCTGTCAAGATAATTTTCCTCTTGTACATATGGAGGCATATTACAGTTGCTGAAGGTGCTTGCTGACTGTGAATGGGGAGAGACACTGAAAAATGTTTTATGCTTGAAGCAGCTGCCTCCAAAATGCACATCCCTCCCAAAACCACCTCATATGCTTAGCAGGGAAAGTTCACCTTGGTGTAGGGATGTTTTTTAACTTTTAAAGAAATATGAACCATTATTTTGTTTTCTCTGGTCTCCTTTTTATGAAGTATCTTCAGAGTAGCTTGGCAGAGTGGTTAAAGTGGGTTTTGAATGGGGTTTTGGATGTGGGAAGGGGTGATGTTCTGGAAACATCATTCTTCTATAGGTCAGGAAACCCAGGTCACTTCATGAGCAAGCATGTGGCATGACTGGTAGCAACAGTTAACTAATCAACGACATGAGAAATTGCCCTTGACTGATTATTACTATTAATGAAATTAACAGGCACTGAGGATTGTATCCTGTGAGCTGTGTTTTGTTGCTGCTGAGTGGGCAGCATTCCTGTTTGTCTAATTGAGCTTCACTATAGTGTACTGTTCAGAGTTCATTCATCCTCCTGGGTTTCTTTCTTTCTAGAGTTTTCCTTTTTTAGAGAGGCATGGTTATATATAGTAATGAGCACATCAGTCGTGTGTATCTCTTTCCCTGTGGAGCAGGGCAGAAGTTTGCTTCCCATTTTACAGAGATCTTTGTGTTTCAGTGCTCTTGCATACATTTATTCATGTCAAAGCCAATCCCCAGGTATTTGGGGCTTGAATATGTGTTAGGTTGTTTTAAAGCAGTCTTTGTTTTCAATACATCAAGATTTGGATTCTGTGGGGATTAGGGAATCTGTTCTTTCAGGGGTGTGAGTTTAACGTGATGTATACTCCGAAGCCACAGATTAAATCTCTGTTCAATTCCTTGTTCACAGGCTCACTGGACATCCTTCTTGCTAGTTCTACTTAGCCTGTTCCCAGTCCCTCTTAACAAAGTGCTGACTAAAGAGCAGGCTGAAAATCATACATTTCAACTTCATATTCTACTTTCAAGCTGAAGTATTTCTTGCTTTGTTTTTCTTTAAGCAGAGCCACTGGAGACTTGTTAAACTATGAAATGTTTAGAAAAAGGCAGCTCATAGGCTCTAGCTAAGGGTATTACATGTCTGAGGCAGCCCTAAAATGCAGTTCAGTCTCCAGTGTAAAATATAACAAAGGAGGAAAATCTGATTTTGAGTCACCATAGGATGACTTGAATATAATTTCTAAATTTCCAGGTATTTTTCTTGGATATCCCAATTACATGTGTGCAGAGAAGCAGATGGTATTGACATTTCCATAGCAACCCATTGCATCATTTCAGATATTGACCTGCAGGTCATAAATTACTGAAGCAGAATATGTTTGGAAGACTGGCAAAATCTATCAGTCTGCTTCAAAATGCATGGGCAACAGTGCAGCAGCAAAATGCAGATGAGAAAACACAGGCTTGGGAATAAAGTCTGGGCTGAAAGTTAAGTGAAATTTTTGTTAAAGACTTCATTGTTGATGAGCAGCATCAAATGGCAGCCCTGAGGCATTGGTTTCTACCAGTTCTTGGCTATGGATCTGGTTCGTATTTGTGGCTGGATGTGTGATAGAGGTAGGATGATTGTAAAGATGTTGTAGAACTCCTATTGCACTTTTATTAGAGGTGCTAACAGACTTCTAGAGAGCCTCAGGTGACTGCTTTCATGCTACTGTTGTAGGGGCTGTTTGGGATGATGATAGGATATGGGTGGGAAGGGCACACACCCTGAATTAGTTAAGCCTTAGATCCATGTGGAGGTGTTTACTGGTCCATAATAACTAATTGGTTGCTGTTCCATCTGGGCCCTGTTTTATCAGACATCCTAAAGAGAATAAAATTGTATTCTGTGCTGCTGAATCCCTGGTGGAAAGCTCAGGCAAAGGGCAGAGTGTTCCTTGCAAGGAAACTGGTAAGTCTGAGCTCTGAAGATTTGCAGCAGGTACAATTGATTTCACTAGTAGGATTTACAGTCCTTATGAGTCTCAGGTCAGACAACTGGAAAGCCTGATTGTCTCTGAAGTGATGGCAGGGGCATTTCCAACAATCTCTGGAAGAAAGAATCCCTTGGCTAAAAGGCCACATTTCTTCCTTAGGATTATTTCTTTTCCATTTTTTGAAGTTTTTAAAGGAGAGCTCAGAGTTTTTGCAATGTGAGGTAGGGCTGTACACCCACCAAATAAATTCCAGCGTCTCTTTCAAAATCCCTGTAGGCAATGCATGTTATGTGATAGCTAATTCTCACAGACCTGATATGAATGTGCTTTCTGGGAACTGCCTTTGTAATAATAAATTACTGGTTGGCAAGTGGATAGGGTTCAGCCAAGCCATGCACTTGATCCCGTTCACACTGATTGTAGTGGAAAAGTTCCCAGTGAGTTTAGTGGGGGCAGCCCCTGTGCAAGGCTGTGGGAAACTGCATGGCTGAATTTGCCTCAGTTGTGAAGTGTCTGCTCTGATTAATTTTGTAGCTTCGGGGTTTCATGATTTACTTTGAGATTTATTTGAACACATTGGAACTAATCTGTAACTTGAAGATACAGTAGGAATTGAGCATTAAGAATATGACCTGTGTGTTCCTAATGATGGAGTGTTTCTACAGATGTGTTGGGATGGATCCAGGTATTCCTAATGAAGCCATACCACACGGTTTTCACTCTGACACCTCTTTCATGTCTGTCAAGAGACAGCAACATGTTTTATTGTTCATGACAAATATCAGAGCCCCTTGGGAAATACTCTTTATTATTTTACTGTTTTTCCACTATATTGCTTGCATGGATTGAATTCTTTTATGTGCTCTTTTACAGTTGCAACAGATGTGCTTTCACCCCTTAGCAACTTGTGGCAATATCATACACATTCACATAATTTGCTCAGAATTCAGGCAAAGTCATTTTCTGCCTTCAGCAGCTTGGCCACCACGACATGATTTTTTTTCCTTCCCACTTATACTTTGTCAATGCCCTTCCTCATGTCAAGAAACACATAATTAGTTTCAACCAGTTCAACCAATTTGTCGTTAATGAATCTCATAAGGAGCCTCCAGATCATAAGCGACCAAGTTATGTGTCTTGGGATTTCAGTGCAAGCTGCTCTTTTTTAATGAGCACAGACCTAGTCAGGTACACCTTCCTCCAGTGTTTGTTCCAGATGCATTCAGATCTGGGATGTGATTTCGTTAAACTCTGTTAGTAATAATGGTGCCTCCATTCCTTCTGGTGCTTTCTGATTAAATAATTTTTGGAGTTTTCTTTGAACAGCCCTCTCTTGGGAAATGAGCTTCCCTGTCCTTAATCGTATTATTCCACTCAAACTTTGGTTTTAATCCAATTTGAAGGGCATACACAGTGCCTTCCTTTCCCATAGTACTTTCCCCAAATCACTGCTTTGTGCTCTTGTAGCAGTACCTTCTCCTCATCCCTCTGCTCCAATTTTCTGACTACTGCTCAACTGATACCAGTAATTTGGCTGAATTAGCATTGGGCTGATTGGTTCTTCCCTGTGCTTCTTCAGGTCACCAAAACTATTGAAATTTTATGGTGTAACTGTAAGAAGTCTGACATTTTTAGTCCTCAGCTCTGTTGTTACTGGTTTGCTCATCCAGTTCCTCTCCTTTAGTCTCATCCAGATAAGCCACTTATTTTCTTTTTCACAACAGTTAAATGGTCTAATTTAGGTCCCTAGGTGTGATGCCTTCATGATTTCTATCATTCTCAAATATCCTAATATCCTTTAGGTTTCTCATCCACATTTTTCAAGAAACCAGTCATATCCCCTCAATATTTTGACCACCATATACCAAGATGTCACTTTGAATGTGGCCTTTGCTGATCTTATAGTATTTTCTTCCAATTTAGAGTGAAATTCTTGGAATAGTTTAATATCATTGTGTTAGCAGTTAGGAGAAGTTCTCATTCATGTACAAATTTGGCTCAAAACACAAAACCAAAAGGCAATCCTTGCTCGCCAAATCCTGAAATATCCATTAAGTCTAAGCAAAGCACCTCTCAGTTCTGTTATGGCTGAAAACGGCAGAAACACCCTTCCTTGTGCACTGACACCAAAAGCCATGTTGATCTCTCCTCATTCTTCCAGAAGTTATTGTTAATGTGCAAATACCTTCCTCTCTTCCTCTATGTAAACATAAATAGTTCAAAACAGGTTTCAAGTTCTTTAGATACCCAGGAGAAATTACTGTCTGCAGCCTCTGTAGAAAAGAGCCTTGGTTTCAGGATCTGAAGGGAGAATCAATAAGGCACCTGCACACTTTGAAGCTCCTGCTCTGACCTTTGTATACCTGTTAGCCACTCACTTGTTTTTCCCCTTCACAGCTGCCTTAATGACAAAGTCAGGGTAAGCCCTTGGACTTCATTTCTTTTCACTTTTTTGCTCTTAAAACCACAAAGTGATTAACAGGATATTTCAGAAACGCTGCCAGGAGCTCAGGGTGAATTTCCTTCCGTTGGAAATGCTGAGCTTGGGCTGGAAGAGGCAACTGCTGTGCAAATCCAGACTAAGATCTGCTCTCCCTTTGCTCTGGGGTCTAAAGACACACACCGCTGCTGCAGGTGCTCTCATCACTCAGTGATCTTGCCCTTTACCAGGAGAAAGCTTTGTTTAGCGTATAGACCTGTAGTGCCCTGTCCCTTGGCCCCTGGGCACTGGCTGAGGACAGCAGCACAGCTGCCTTCATTCCTGGAGAAGAGCAGCTCGGGTGCACCCTCAGTGCACTAGGGTTTCCTGCCAGGATGCTTGGTAGGCAAGGTGGAATGGCACGTAGCAGAGTGAGGAAGTGAGGAAGGAGTGCCATTTACTGTCTAGTTGTAGAGAGAACTGTATGCTTGCAATATGTTTTGCCTTCTGCTGGCAGTCTTGGTGTGAAAAGCAGCATAGCTTAATTAAGCGGTGTCAAGATACTAGATTCTTCCAATCTGCCTTCCAGTCTGAAGTGTTGTTCTTTGCTGATTTAGCTGTATCTTGCAAGAAGTCTATATCCTTTATAGCTAAATGATCGAGTTACATGAAGAACTCTGGCGTCACCTGATTTTTGACGCATTTTAATAGGACTTGGACAAATACGTTAACCCTTGTGGATCATCATTCTGTCTAGGATCTGTGTGTGCTTTGACCAGAGTGAATCTGCAGTGTTCAAGTTGTGTAGGACTTAATATGTAAGATATGTGGGACTTGGTGTGCATGTCCCGCACCACTGGTCCACCTACACTCTGTAAACCCAGTACATACCGGTTGTACCCTGCTTGCTGCATGTGGTCAGAAGAATTTAGGGCATGCTCTGTGCATGTAAGACAGAACTAAAGGATCTGTCAAATTTCCTGGGTATTTGTGTGGCTCACTTCTTCCAGTATTTTGCAGCTGCACTGGATTTATTGCACTTATGGAGTTGGTTACCTCATGAGTGCTGCTCTACTTTGAACCACTCTTCCAGGAGTGTTCAAAACACCAGTAGCTAGGCCAGACATCTGGACATCTAGAGATGTAAGACAAACAGGCAGTGTTCTCCAATTCCACCTGGGCAAAATGTCTGGGACGATAAAGAGCAGAAGTAGGAGGAAACCTGGATGAACCAACTAATGTCAAAACCTCAAGTCTCAAGGATGAGCCATTCTCAAGAGCTTTGTTAGGATTGTGTCTGATAAGAATCAAGTGTCAGTGGTTTTTTGGACTGTGTTGGACAAGATGAAGCTTTTCTTGCTAAACTAAGAAATGAAGAGTACAAAAGGAACTTGTTATTGCGTAAAGAATATTTTTTTTTTTCCTACTAAAACCATCTTCCCCTGAAATATGAAAGATCCTTTCCAAATGCAAAAGTTATGCAAACATGTCTGAATATAGAAGTGAAACTGGAAAGCAGTGGGTTTCTTCTGCCAGTTTTGCAGGAGGCCACCCACAAAGGTATATCTTCTGGTTTTCTGTTTCTGGTTTTGTTTTGTTTTTTTTCCCCCTCTGGAAAAATACAATAAAATTTGGCCAAAACCAGAGCCTATTTTGGTTTTTATAACTATTCTTATCCAAGCAGGAGTGAAACGGAGTTTGAATTTTCCAGAAAATGTATAATTAGCTGAAGGGAAAAGAAATGAATTAAAAATGAAGTTGAAAATTTGGTGGAAATGATTTATCGCCAAGGCTTAAAGTTCTTATCAGATTTGTATGTACCAGCCTTTTGCTACATGAGCATGGAGAATCGTTCACTCAGACCATTTGGTTGAAGGCATTTTCCTTGCCATTAGTTGGGTTTGACTGTATTTTTCTCCTATCTAAGACTGTTTGATAATGGTTTGCTGAATTAAAATGAAAGTTCTGTTTTGATTTTTTGATATTTCCAATATGTTTCTTGACTGTCGGTATTCTCAAATTTTACTTATCTTGAAAGGCTGTTACTTCCCATTCTGCATATTCACTCCCTCTGACCAAATGGGCAGGAAACATACTTAACTTCTGTGGAAGCTGAAGGAAGGCAGGATTCCCCACAGAGGGATGCTTTGCAATGGTTACAAATGCTTCCTCTCCCCTTGCATCTGTCTCTGCCTCGCACCGCTCTGCATGCCATCTGATGTATGATTTTTCAGAGTAAGCAAAACCTTGGAAATGTGGTTAGAATGTGAGATGTTGATTGTTCTTTATGATTCAGAAGCCAAAACCTCCAGATCTTTGAGGTCACTTGTATCGGTATCCTCTGTTTACTATGGAAATAATCTCTCTGGTCCATCAGTGCATCCCAAGCCCGTGTTCCACCACTCCCTTCTGTGCATTGTTCAGATTTATATAAAAGAAGTCCAGAGAAAGAAATCTAACATTTTGCACTTGGAGCCAACATTGTAGTTTAATGATCTCATTGCTTAAAAATGTTTTCTTGGGTCTAGGTTTAATAATTTTTCACAATCTCTCCTTTGTAGCTAGCCCTCCCCCACTTTCTTCTCAAAAATGTTCCTTCCCTTCCATGTGCCAGTGTTTTCTAGACACATAAGCTGTTATCAGGTTGTCTCAGCCATCTTTCAATCAAGATGTACTTTTTAGTTCCTGTAGATGATTATTTTTTTTTTCTTCATCTTTATGTAAATACAAAATTCGTACTAATGTAACCTCCTGTAGTTAAAATGATGCAACCTCTCCTGCGGCGTTGTGTAACTTAGTTCTGTGGGAAGACAAATTCTGCTTGGGATAAGGCACCTTTATCCCAATACCCATGCTGTTGCTTGTACTGATAATCATCACCCAGAAGGTAAGAGACCTAGGACAATAAACCAGAAGGACGCCTTTAAATGAACAAAGATTTCCACACCCTTACGAAAGAAAAATAAAGCAAATGGGTAAGCAGCTTGGCAAGATAGTCATCAGCTGAGTAAACGTGTGTCCTCGAGCAGAGTTCATGTTCTGCTGTGGTTTGATGGTGTTTGGAAGGAGGAATGATGCTTATTCATACGGTTGTATTCCCAAGTATGTCTCGGTGATTAAAACATCCTGACTGAGCAGAGCTGTTTTCTGGAAATTCAGAATAGGGACAAAGCAATAATGAAATGTGGAGGATGCTGTTCCTGCAGTGCTGATATTGGGATGTTGTTATGGATACTTTTCCACAAGTGTTGTGGCTGTGTGGTGTTAGAGTGGCATCTGGCATCTCATCCTGACTTTGAACTGAAAAAGGTTTCAGAGTTAATCAAATACAATCACAAACAGAAACCTTGGTAATGCAGGTGTTGAAGTCCTAGGCCCGTGTCATACGAAGGCTTCTTAAGAACTACTGAGTCAATAACTTCTCTCAGTTACACTGGTGATGGTCCAAAACTCTCCAAAGCCATTGAATTCATTGAGATCGCACTGAATACCTACCAGCACAACTGAGAGTTGACTCTAGTCCCATCTCTTTCTTTTCCATGTGCTAGATTGTCTCAAAAAATGGGGAGAGTATTATTCTCTGCAGAGAATAGGTCATTTAATGTCTGTGCTGTGGTATATACTAACCAAAACATACAACTGGTGCCAGAAAATTCCTAGCTAATATATCCAACCTGTTTCTTTAAATGGGTTGCTCAGCAGTTCCCTGCAGCCCTTGCCAGTTAAATCATCAATGTCAGGAGCTGGTGGGAATTTAACAATATAAAAATGAAGCTCCATTGCTTTAGGTAATGTAAACTCCAGAAGCAAGTGGTGCTTGCTGACATCCACACAGCTTCTCTCCTAAGCCCTGCCATGTTACAGCAGTTTGGCATTAGGGGTAGGAATGAATGTATGTGAAGTTCAGAGCATTAATGTTGTTCACCCAAGTGCTTTGGATACCACTTTTTTACTTAATAAAATAATTGGAAACTCAGGCATCTCCAGAGGTCTCTGAGGGCTAAGGGAAAACAGACCATTCATAACAGGGGAGGTAAAGATGCTTGGTACCTCACAATACCGAAGTTTCTCTTTTATTTCTATTTCCTACTACTCTCTTTCATGGCTGATCTTTATCAATGCCAGAAGTGTTCTTGAGGTCAGCATGGAATAGTGATAGTCAAGAGATCAAGGTCAGCATCTTAGCAATAGTTCTGATGTCCTCAGCCATCCCCAGAACATAGAGTATGTTAGTGGGGCCTTCAAGGAGCGAGAAGATAGCAATGGGCTTCTAACCCCTGGGAATATCTGAAAAACAGTCCAAAGTTATAAATCCTTTCTTGTTTCTAGAAATGACAAAGTGAAAATCTGTGTTCAGTACTAATCATGTTTTTAGGTGTTTTTATGTAAGTACCTTCTGGTTATCTTTGACTTCCCTGTAAGTGGCTCTATTGCACTGACGCTGAGAACAAGATGTTCATTCGCGTAGTGTCTGTAGCCTCAACTTTCCAGCATAAATATTCTTTATTATCAGTAATGAAGATGAGTATATGCAATAATGCTGCTAGTGCTTCATCTGCATTTACTCCCCATTAAAGGTTTGCATCAGGATGTTTTTACCCACAGGTGGGCTTGGTGGAGCTGACTTGAGCACCTGCCATCCATGCAATCCTGGAGAAGTCCTCCTAAATTCTCCAGATCAGAATTCCGTGCTCCCTGCATGAGGCTGGGTGTGAAATTTTAATTTGTTCTTGTCAGTCTGAAGTCAGGGAAAAGGCAAAGCAGTGAAAAATAAAAGGCATATGATAGATTTCACACTCTCCCCCAAACAAAGCACCGCGGAACTTTCCTCCGGGTGTCTCAATGAATCTCTGTGTGGGAAGTTTGAAGCTGGTGGTTTATCTTGAGAGGTGGCAAAGTTTGTAAGCAGAGTGGGTAGTATCAGCTATCGCTGAGTTTACATGATGCTTCCTCTTATTGAACTTGTATTTAGTTTAATTTTGTTAAGATTTTGCCAAACTTTGCTGGTTTGGGCTGAAGTTTTTTTGTGTCAGGGCTAAGTTACACTGGAGACTTCAGCCAGCTTGGCTTTTGGCAAAGCTATTCAGGTCCTACTTGATGAACAAAGTAAACAAGGCTCTCCAGGGGAGCATCTGCTCAAGATTTTGTTTTCTTTTCGATCTCCAGGGTATCCCTTCATGCCTTCATTCCTGATTCCTTTTCAGACCCTGCTCTGATGACTGGACTTCCTTCTGACGCTAATCGCTGCTCTGCCAGAATGTTTCATAGTCATTAATGCATCTGTTTTCCCAGCCCTCCGTGACAAGAGTGTTTTTCCACATCTTACAGAGGACAGAACTGAGTAGCCAGCAGTTAGAGCTTTAACTTTCCTTGTATTCTGGATGTCCATTTGAGACATCTTTGTTTAAGTGATTTAAACATTCAAAACGTGCTGAGGAACTGTAGTGCCCAGTTGCAGGTAGAAGAGCTTGAGGCTTTTGAAAATCAAATGCTGATGTTTCAAGCCAGATGTCTAGCAAATGAAGAGCACATACCTGTGGTACCTGCTTTTGGTGTGTGTTATAGAGTGGAGTTGTGTGGCCAGGGGTTCAGTGGAAAAAAGGGTACATGAGCATCTTGTTAAAATCTGCATTGTAATACCCGAGTGCTGGGGACCAGGGTTAAAGGTGCACAGCGTTAATTAAGGCATTTCCAGTAAGCAGCCTTTGCAGCTGAGGCAACCTTTGACACTGCTGCTGTTTAAATGTAGATTTCCTATTTTTTGTGTTAGAGAGCTGAAGGACAATCTGTACTTACTGCTGTTTCCTACTGGACTTGCTAGAAGCCAAAGTGTTTTCTGATGGATACTTGGGCAGTGATTGATTCCTGAAATACTCCCAGTGGGAGTTAGTCCAAAGCTCCGGGAAATCATCGGTATTCTCCAGCACAAAACTGCTGGAGAAGTCTAAATCATCTCTAAGTACACTACGGATAAGTAGTATTTAATAAATGCCAGTCTAGGCTCTTTTGACTGATTTTCCTTATTGCCAGAAATGTTATTCCTTAAAAGGAAGTATCAGGAGACTATGCAGTAAAATATTGAGGTTTTTCTTTGCCCTGAAGGACAGGCACTGCTACAGTCCTGGGGTGGGGCAGATATCTGTCTTCTGAGATTTGAATTATACCAATTTACATGAAATTTCCATGATTTTAATAGAGTCTAGGTTTTCCCATAAGACAGAGCTTACTTTTCACAGCCTGTATCTTGAGTGGTGTGATGAAAATGTGCTGAAAAATAAATCATGGCTGCTGTGCTGGGCAGAGTGAGGCATGTCAGCATACAGATGTTAGCTAAATGACACACTGCTAACTGACCAGCAATTTCAATGAGTTGAAATGTGCTGGAGTTGAGGTTATGGAAACATTACTGAGCAGAAATATGGATACTGGTTAAAAAGAAGTGATAATTGAATCTTACTAAATATTCTTGGTTTTGAAAATATACTTGAAATGTCTTGGCATGTTTGAAAGGGCAAATATTGCTTTCATAACATAACGCTACAGTCAAACACACCATTGAAGCCTGAAAGTCACACTTGTGAATGAAAACAATTGTAAAGTACTAATGTCTACATGGTGAAATCAAACACGGGCTGGATAGAAATTGCCTGTACAGCTTTTTTCCTTCTACCTACCATTTTGTTGCTTGTAAAAACTGGGCAGCCATTGGGAGCTCTAGTGCTTGTGCAGAAGTGGGCTGAGTTTTTCATAGAGAAAATAATGCCATTAAGTGAACCTTGGAGGAACTTCTCTTGTGTGGGGAAGGTTTTGATACTGTAGTAGGGAGTGGTGGAAGCCTGTTTTGTCCATGGTGGTGCCTCCTGGAAGAAGCACTAGCAAGTGAGTGGAGTTATTACATACAGACTCTCTGAGTTTTGTTTTACAGGAAAACAGTTCTATGCCTGTCCACAAGAGTTTAAGATGGAGGTTCATACCGGGTTTTGCAATCATTGTAATACGAAAACACCCTTTGTAGCACCCAGCTCTCACACACAGCCACCCACCCCGCGTCCCTTGGCTTCCATCTTGCACAGTCAGCAGATACAGAGAAATTCCCTTGGAAAAGGGCTCGGAGCATCTAGGTTGTTGTCTTCCTCTGACTCACTGTCTGGAGATGCCAACTATTTATAGGATCTAAGGTGAGCAGATTCCTAAACAGCGAGCTGCATCAGATGCTAAAGTTGGGCATGATGACTCACTCCATGGATAGTGGCCTAGTTTGAATTGTCTGCAGGGGAAGGTGTGTGAGAGATGTAGGGAGTGTTGTAAGGACAACAGGAGCCGCGGAGCTGGGCACGTCAGGGAGATTCTACTATATCTACATAGTATTTTCATAGAACAAACCTTTCGTACAATAGATTCCAGGATGGAAAGGAGCTCGTGAAAGCTAAAGCTTCATGCACTGTATACAACTGACTTGGCTTTCCTACTGGATATACTGGGTGTATGGTTCTTATGGATGAGATGTGTGACAAATACAAAAACACAGAGGCCTGCTTTCATGGTCTTTTTTTCTAAAGTTAGTTTTTCCAGATAAAAAGTATTTTCTCCAAGTAAAGCAACATGTGTCTAAGAAATGAAGACAGTAAAAATGCCTCTATTTCCTATAGTTTAATCAGTGCAAGCAGTGTGCGCTGTATGCAGGGAAAAGAGAGATGGTGATTTTCGTGAGTGCTGAGTAGCTGCAAGATTTATCAGCTTGGATGTTGGTTACAGAGTTTCAGTTCATTAGTGATCAGGAAAGCAATTACAGTTTCTGGGAGTCAGGTGAAGGTCTCCAATGTCAGACTTTTAGGTTTTTGACATTTTTCACTCTTGATGGGTGACAGACTTTACTGGATGCATAGATATATATAGAATAAAGAGAACATCTTCTGAGAGAGGTAAATGCACAAACTGACTACCAGGAGAAGACATGAATGTCTGCCTTGGCTCCCTTCATTATGGTCATTTGTGACTGCTAGTATTTTAGTGTCATAGTTGCCACTCAAGGACTAAATCTGAATTCTAATCGTTCCCCACTTTACCCACTAGAAGTATAACAGATATAACAATTGAGAGGGTTTTTTTTCCTGTTCTACATGAAAATTTCTTTGAAATGTATTTGATGGGAATGGAAACTGTCTTATGCCTCAATAGAGAGAAGTTTCCTTGCTGATCTTTCAGGCACCAATGAGCCACAGGTCTTTTTTGGCTGTGTACACTGCTCTTCAGCTTGACATCCTACATCGCCTATGCATAAAACATGAGGCAAGCTGCAAACACAGTTTTGCAGTAGGATAACCAGCATGCTGCTATTGGACAGCCCTAGAGGACAGGGCTCATAAGTCTTGTTCAGACTGCAGACAGTGGAGCAGACAGCCATGATTCTAACTGGTCAGGATTTCATTACAGTATCTCAAAGTTTTATCAGTGTGTACATTTATCCTGTGTTTTCTATTCCATCCACTGCCACAAAACACCAAGCTCTATCACTTAAACTCTCCCCCCCCCCCTTTTCTCCCTTCAGCCCCTGAAATACTGCTGAAATATGAATATTACCTCTTCAGATCTGAATTCAGGCATAGGAGCTTCACAGTGCATTCTCTCTTGTGGAGGACCGTGCCCTGGGATGTACTTGTGGTTGAGTCCCCTTAAGCTGTTCTTAGCACATAGTCTTTCCTCACAGAAGCAACTTCAAAACCCAGCATCTCCTGCACCAGACAGTTGACTTTGGCAGTCTGCGGGAGGGAAATCATATTCCACAGCCAGTTTGGCTTGCTTGGAGATTCGAGAACAAGCATCCTGATTATTTTTCCACTGAATGCAACAGGTGTCCTACATTTCTGAAGGTAGCTGCTAAAATACAATTTTTAATACTTTTTGCAAAAGCCTCTTCTTCAAAAACTGCTGAGCCATGCTTGCTGCAGAGTCAGGCTTATTGAAGACATGTAAGGAACCAAAAAGCATTTATTGCCTGAGAAGATCCTAGCTACTGAGCTTCTGTTTGGATTTTGACAGATAAAACTATTTCAACAGCCATAGTGGAGGATATCAGCAAGGCTTAAATATAATTGGTTTAAGACTAAATTGTAACATAATGATGAATTTGACTGTCCTTTATCATAAAAAAATGGATTTTTATTTCTGTTACTAATCACACTTAAATCCATCTTTGGTCACTGGTAGGTCATTAGGCTTTCCATTTAGATGTTTCCTAAACGAGTTTTAAAGTACTGTAGCTTTGTATTGTTCTTAACTCTCTGAATTTAAAGGAAGCATAAATCAAATCTAAATGGGCCCAAAATACACACTAAAAATAGTCTGGGGTGTGTCTGACCTTTTCACAGTGGGTGGGAATCTGCCTGGTGCCAACTATGCCAGCAATACTCGTTTTCTAGCAAAAGATAGCAGAGATAGGTGGGGAGAGCTGACAGGATTTCACCCATAAGTGTATTGAGCTGGTATATAACAGGACATTAAAACATGAACAGCAGCACCTTTGAATGGTGAAGTTTTTGATCCCTGAAGAAAATGACAAAATTTTCACTCGTTTTCAGTCTGGGTGCATGTACCAAATCTGGGCGGCGTTACAGAAGGAGCTGCACAGTTCCCCTTGCACTGGAGCTGGGTTATCTTGAACCAGAAAGGGGAGAGACCTCCTGTCCCATCCCATCCCGCCACCCAGTATTTGCGGGAGAGCTGGCACCTGATGGCTTTAGGCCCTTCAGCAGGATACCTGTTTAACTTCTGTAGGAAACCTTACCATTTTGGCCTTTTTTTGAAGGCCTGACCTATTCCCAGTGGAATCAATGAAAATTTCTCCCAGCTTTAGTAGGAACCAGATTGATTTTTTTTTTTCTTTTTTTTAAACTTAATAAATAAATAAGCTGTTTTATTAAGTGAGTGTTCCGTCTTTAAAAATAGCAATGATATTTTCCCCCCCTGTGTAGCAAATAAATAACATTAAATGATGTTGATGAAATGATGATGATAAAAGTTATGTGACAATGAGATGAACTGCATTTGACATTTTCCATAGAGCCTTTCAGTTCTGAAATTTTATTTGCTCATGAATAATGACATCTGAGCCTCTGACCGTTTAAACCTTTATATATAAAAGCATCACAGCAAGTTCTGGGGAACTCCATATGTGCCTACAGATAAGGATGTTAGTGAGCACTGTGTAGTTTTACATCATATTATGGCAAGAAATCCACTTCAGGATTAACTTTTTTCCTGTGGAGCAAGTTCTGTGCTCCACAGAGGCTCATTTCAGTCTTTTTGAGGTCTTTAGTAGAGCTTAATGGAGGTAGTTCCCATCATAAATGAATACTGCATGTATTCTATATTGTGTCTATGTGCATTAGAGAAAACATTGTGCAGGTACACATGGTATCAGCCCTATTATAACCAGCAGAATACTGTCTTGCAGAAAAACTTTGCAACTTCAAAAAATGTGCTTATTTAATGGAATGGGCATTATTATAATATCGTTTAGCTGTGTTCAGATGTATATGAACAAATTGAAATTGCTGAAGTGAAGAAGTAAGAAGAAAGCTGAATTCAGTTTGCTCGAATGGGGCTGAGCAGTGGATGTTTGTGCTGAAGTTGGGTAAACACTTTGTGTCTTAGAATTGACTTCAAACTAAACAAAGTGTTTGTTCCTTCTGGAAAACTTTGTTGGCCTAAGGTATGGTTCACCTTATTTCAACTCAAGCTCAAAATAATCTTGTGGACTGTTGTTCTTGGAAGCTAATAGGGAAGAACATATGCTAAGCATTGGTAATGTCAGTTAAGTCCTTAATTAGTGATGAACGAACCTCAGTTTTTCCCTGTGGTTCAGTTCAGATGCTGCTCAAAAGCTCAGCAGCTCTCCA
The DNA here is from genome assembly GCA_039877255.1 of Loriculus beryllinus. NCBI lineage: Eukaryota > Metazoa > Chordata > Aves > Psittaciformes > Psittacidae > Loriculus > Loriculus beryllinus. The sequence goes on along the minus strand of JBCJKH010053082.1, from coordinate 57,322 downwards.
TGTTTTAGCCAGGAGTTTTGAAGCATCTCAAGGTTTGCAAAATTGGGTTTGTTGCTCTGGTAAAGTTAAGATTTTTCTCGGATTTCTAGACTGGGACCAAGCTGTAAAATCCCCAGCCATTCCCTGGCTGTGTTTTCATAAAATCACAGACTGGATTGGGTTGGAAGGGACCTTAAAGATCATCTAGTCCCATCTGCCTGACATGGGAGTCCACTAGACTCAGTTTGGCACTTTGGGATGGGGAGAAGGAAGGTGGAACTAGATAGTCGAATATAGAAACCTGTTTAGATCAGAGTTATATTCTGTGTCAGCTCCATACAATCTTCTGAATTCAGGAAAATCTTAGCTTGCATTTGGAGAAGATCAACATTTTCCTATGTACATCAAAGCTGTATTTCTCTGCTTTGAAGACAAGTAGATGTGGGTTTGACTGAGCTAGCGTGCACTCCAAAAAGGGACTTGGGCTGTAGGACCTGCATTGCTGGGGCACCTGGACAGGTCTGTACCCACACCATTGCAAAGCAGTAATGACCAGATTTCAAATGAAAAGATGATTTACTCATTGCTTGTCTTAGTAAGCAAATAGTGGTGAATCAGGGCAGTGTGCAGCTTCTTGGTAACAGTGGGTATCTGGTGTCTGATGTGTAACTGCTTTCTGAATGTCTTCAAAGGAGGAACAGGGTGCTGAGAGGAAGGGCAGGATTTGATCATTTGCCTGTCTGCTGTGTCACCTAATTAAATGTGGTGTAATAAATAGCACTGCTAGGGACAGTGGAAAAGACTTGTCTCCATGTCTGGAAGAGGGGTGAAAACGCATCTTCACAGATGTCTGAAGAGTTAGAAAACTGTGATTAAAGCCTGGGTTTACAATAGTATTTCAGCTTTATTTCGGAGCTTTTCTGTGCTCTGTTTTCAGCAGAGCACTTTTTAATGCAGGATAAAAGACTTTAGGTTTGGATTGAGAGGAGCAGAGCTCCTGGTGTACGGCTAGGCCACTTTCCATGTTACCTTGGCTGGCCTTTGCTGCAACAGTTTTTCACGTCCTCTTATAGGCACAGAATTAAAGGTTATTTCCATTCCTGCTTCTTATCGCTTTGATCTTTTGTCAATTCTTAACATCTCCAGCAGATTTGCTCTGGATCTGTTACTCCCATACCTACCTTCTGCCTGCGACATTCTCTGACATTTCAGATTGTGCGCCACCCCTTAGGTTCTTTCTCTCCCCATTTATTCTCCAAGATCTTTTTCTGTTATTTATCTCTTTTCTCCTCAATGGAACAGCTATATGAAGTTATTGCTATTTGCATACAATTGCCACCAAACACACAAGTCTCACCCCATGGATCCCAAAGCCATCATACTGCTCAGAATGTTTGTGCATTTTCTGACTGTTTAGCCAAAAAAAAAGAAATACAAAACCTGCTGTTTAGTTCTTCCTGCAGCGCATCTTCCAGGTGGCTTTCCTCTGTGGCTTCCTTGTGTATTAGCTTCAGCATCTTTTCTGAAATTAGAATCAAACCAAGGACTGGCAAAGATTAAGGCTCAGTAATGATGATGCAACTTCTTTCTGTCTCTTATCTGGGCATGAAAAACCCAACAACAGGGAAAGGATGTGTTTTTGGGCAGGGGGAGGAGGAACAAGCAAAGGAATGAATGAAAAAGAAATGAAGAAGGAGAAAACAGGAAAGGCATCTCTGTTGTTTTTGAGTTACCACTTCTGTTTCTCAGCTAAATCTATTTTTCATGGGTTAAGCAAAAGAATGGAGTGTGTCTGAACCTGTTGTAGCATAAACCAATATCTTGTCTAATGGTCCACAGCCATGACCAGAAGGTAGGAATCCCACACTATTCATTATCTCATTG
>JBCJKH010053082.1:26433-44482 GCA_039877255.1 Loriculus beryllinus | reverse complement strand
TATAGAATGGTTTGGGTTGGAAATGAGCTTAAAGCTCATCCAGTTCCAACCCCTGCCAACGCCTTCCACTAGACCAGGTTGCTCCAAGCCCCATCCAACCTGGCCTTGAACACTGCCAAGGATAGGGCAGCCATAGGTTCTTTGGTTCAGTGTATATGGTGGTTATATCTAGTGCTGGCCTGGACCGGGAATCCCTTTTAGTAACAGTGCCAGCACAGAGTGGGTGACACTCCCTGCCCTGCAGAATTTAGAATCCAAGCAGATCTGGCATGAGTTTTGGCAGCAGCCACATGTCATGGTCTGGAGAAGGGGCAGGATATTGCTCACAGGCCACTAAGCATGATTTTGGCCTTGATGAGATCGATAGCTGTAGGTAATGTTTGGATTGAGCTAGATCCCAGCCTAGAAAACTGGGAAACAAAGACAGAAGAGCTGCATTTGCAGCTGGATGTGAAAGTACATCTTTTTTTATCCTCTCTTTGCCTTGACTAATGGCAACTGAGAGTTCCTGCAACAGGCATCAGTTTCAGTGGGTGAATTCAGGACATGTCTGTGAGCCCACATGCGGTACTCTATAGGATTTCCTTTTTAATCTTTTCACAAGGAAGTTCAATCAGTTGCCTTAGTTTCTCTGTTATGAGACTTCAAATGGGCCTGAAATTTGTGACGTTTAGGAATAATCCTGGCAGGTTAATGCTTCAGACATTTTGTTCTTTGCTAACTTTCCTTGTACTTTAGGTGATCCAAATATTGATGTTCTCTTTTTGTCTCTCAGAGCCATGACTTGGCTTTCCAAATGAGTTTTAAAACATAATTTTAGTGGAATTGCATGACAATATTCAGCCTTCTGAGCACATTGCAACATTTGCAACTTCCTAAGCTAGAGGTAGTTTCTATCAGTGGAAGATAAACACCCCCAAGAGCTTGCATGGTTGCATGCCCTTCTCTCCTCCTCCCTCTTGTAGCCTGCCCTTATTGGGCATTTTCATATTCGGGAATATATGTTCACTGAAATGAAACATGAGGTTTTGCTCCATTATTTTCTACCCCTCAAGAAGCCTGTGCTTCAATTTGGAAATCATTTCAAAACAATCACAACTTGGTTTTGGTGCACCAGTTATTCAGCAGAATGTAAGAGGTGCCCAGCTGCGCTGCAGTATTTCAGACTAAGGCACCTTGGACTAACACCAGAATGTAAGAAACCTTTCTGAATGCTTCAGAAATTTTAGAGATTAGCCAGAAATAGACTGGAAAGAGTGAAAAAGTATTAAAGTTCTCTGATCCTAAGAGAAATATAGGAAAGGTCAAATGGAAGACTTTGCACTGAAGGCAGCCTGGAGCTCAGATGAAGATAAGTTGGAGCTCCAGGCAATGGGAGCACCTAGATACCATCAACCCTCTGCTTTCTTTGGAGTCTCAGTGGGACAATAGTAGATGTTGATAATGCTTTTCTAATACAGTACTTTTCCAATACAGTTGAAACCAGTAAAAAAGTGATGGGTATTGGTTAATGTCAGCTTCAATAAATACATGTCTAGTTCCCACACTGCAGAATATCATCAAGAGTCCTGCAGGTCCAAAACCATGGTTGGTGACTCATAGGGTCTTCCAGGGCACCAAAGCCAAGTGGAGTCTTTATTGACTGTGGTACTTCCACGTCTCTTTGTTATTCCATAATTGAATAACACCATTGTTGGACAAGTGAATGCAGTTCTGACTTCCAAAACCATTACTTTTCAGCACCGATTTGTGGTCTCAGATCTGCATGAACAGATACTATAGGTGGACTGAATGAGACAGTATTTGTGGTACTTGTGTTGCTGAGGAGACAGGGTACAGTGCTCTTAGGGTATAATATTCTTTTGAAGAGACCCTGACACCTGGACTATGCCCTCTTCAGCTACCAAGAGATATTACTTTTCCCTCCAGCCTCGCTTCCCTGATGCTGTAAGATGTCACTTTATTTCTCTAAAGTGATTTCAGCTTTGCTGTTTGGCTTTATAGACTTTTCTTCTTCTGGGGTAATGGGAAAATGTAAAGCATTTATCTGTTGAACAGCTGACAGAGTAATATTCTCTTGCTCAGCAAGAACTGAAAGAGGAGAGAGTCTGTTCTGACTTCAGATGAGGGGACTATGTTACTACTTCTGTTAGCATAGTTTGTGTTGATAATTGCTATTTTCAGTGTTTGATTAGTATTTTTATCTAAACATTAATTTTTGTTGAAGGTTAAGAAGATGGATATACCCATGGACAGCTTTTTACCTTTTGGTTTCTAAAATGGAACTTCAAGCATGATGTTATCATTTTTGTATTTGTTTCCTGTCTTTCTATGGTCATCGTTTAACTGATCACAGGCATTTCCTAGAATCAAGTAAACTAGGAGCAGGTTGGTTAGTTGGTTCTTAACTAAGTAGAAAGAGATGATAGCATTCATGTTATCCAAGTTAAGTGTTTGGATAAAGCCTGTAGCTCGTTGCAGAAACTCAGATCTTGAGTATCTGTTCTTACCAGAAGGTGTTAATTACTGGTTGCCTTTACTACTTATGTCAGCAGAGCTCTCTGTTGACTTGTTGATTACTCCAGCAACTGCTTTGTAAGACAGTTTGAAAGGTTTTTTGATTTTGACTTTGACATTTCCCATTTAGTCTGCAAAAGTAACAGGTTAGAGGCTAAATGGTGTCTATAAACTGTTCCTGTGCAGGAGGCAGAAACTTACTTGAAGCTTTGTCCATTTTTACCCTTAACATCTTTTGTTTCTCTAACAGCCATTGACCTATCTAGCCTTTTTAGCATCAGGTTGGGTTAACACCATTCAAAGTGGATTGAATTTTTAAAAGCTGAATAGCTCAATTTGCAGTTGTATCTGATAGTTTTCCAATATGTTTGACTCCTTCTCAAAAAGATTTCTAATAAAAATGCTAGCTAACAAGTCAATTGTCCACCAACCCTCCAACCACTTTCATTTTAGTCATTATTATGTATGTGTGTCTATCTATCTACCTATCTATCTAGATAGATAGATAGATGTAAAAGGCTTCCCAGCTCTTCTTACTGGACATCATTGGGCATTTGCTTTCCAAAGTCTGATTTTAGTCTCTATAGTAAGAGCAGAGGAGTCATTAATACTAATGCAATTTGATAATGCTCTGCAAAGTGAATACAAATGCAATTTCTGATCACTTTAAACCTTATTTACAGAAAGATGAGACTGTCTTTAATTCAGGAGATAAATTCCTTGCTGCATAATTCTTGAAAGGCTTTTATTTTGATGTGCAGTGATTTGTCCCTACAGGAGAGTTCTCTATCCCTTGCCAAAAAGCATTACATCCTACCAGCTATAACTTGTCTAGTAGGCAAATGACCTCAGTTTGATTAGGCTGCAAGCCAATCTGAAGGACAAGTCAGACAAGGAAGGGTAGAGCTTGCTTATCAATAACCTGTGAATAACCAACAGACATACAGAGATCCTGGAAGGTCCTTCCCTTGGAGGAAAGGACCTTAAAGCTCATTCAGTTCCAACCGGAGCAGCTTGCTCCAAGCCCTGTCCAGCTTGGTCTTGAACACTGCCAGGGATGGGGCAGCCACAGCTTTGGGAAACCAGTGCCAGTGCCTCAGCACCCTCACAGTGAAGAACTTCTTCCTAATATCTAATCTAAATCGACCCTCTTTGAATTGGAAATTAATTTTTCCTTCACAAAATGTTGATGGATTTCATGGCAGTGGGTTTTCTCTTCTTTCTCTTGAAACATGTTTTTAAATGATTCTCTGAATTGAGACTTGAAGTGTTTGATTTTATATCAAATGAGTAAAAAGAGATTTTGGATGAACTGATTTGATAGTTTCTTTACAAAAAACCTTTACTATTTCATTTCTTTACATACTAAAAACTTTACTATTCAAGTCCATTTGACCCAAAAGGAATTAAAAATATCTTGGACCTGGCAGCTGCATTTTGACTTGTCTCTAATCCCTTTAAAGCCCACAATTATTAACACTAAATTTATCTTGAAAAAGAAACCTGAAAGCCCAGCCCATGTGCACTGCAAAGATGGAGCCTTCCAAAGCCAGCCTCTCATCCCTGTGCTCCCTGAAGCTTAGGGGCTACTCACAGCCTGTAGCTCTTGGGGCTGGGTAGGAGGAGGTGGGAGCCAGCCCCAGCTTCACCTTCTGTGGGGCAGTGGAGATGTGCAGCGTGAAGACCAACCATGATTTCCTTTCACTTTCCTCTTTTGCATTTGTGCTGCTCCAGTTTCTGCCTCTTCATTTGCCATCTCCCCAGAGGGTTTTGGGAACCTTGCATCCATCCAGCTTCTCTCTCCTCCTTTCTTCCCCCTCTCTCCGTCCCTGGTATACATTCATGAAAAGTGCTACATTTTGTAAGCATCTCAGCTACCAGTGTCAGGACCTCATCTCTTACCCACCACAATAGGAAGGGCAGCATTTAGTAGTTTGCCTTTTGTAGGGCTTGACAGATTCAGAGCCCTTATACAAACAACAAAAGAAGCCTTTGCCCTTGATTTGGACACGCCTTGGGAATAAACTTTGAGCTTTCACTAGAGCAGAGACTGGTTCTCTCTTTCAGGGTTTTTTACTGTCATTTTGAAGTTTAAGAAATGCCTGCATCCTCCAAGTTTGCTTTGTCTTTCTTACAGTCTCTAATCAACTGCAGCTGGTTTTGTTATTGCAGAAGGTCCAAGCAGATTTAGCAACAAGGATATTTTCAAAACACAAGTGAAATTATAACTCTTCCTTGCTCTGAATCAAATCCTGCCAGTGTAAGTAGCCAAGGCATCGTACATCACGCTGCCTCTGCTCAGCCTGTCCGGATTATGGTTTCTTCTTGTGAAGCTCAAAATTAACCTTCCTTTTTTTTTCCTGGCTGACTGCTGATTTCTGGCATAACAGTCTGAGCTGAACAAGAGGTTGGTTGAAGTTCAAATTGCAGGCATTTTTCACCCTAGAATCTGGAAAACTTTCTTCCCGTGCTATTCTTCACAAGGTGAAGCGAGCAGATCGTTTACTTTGTCTAATTAAAAGATCGTTATGATTATGTAGAGGACGGGAGCTCTTTGCATTGCCATTCTTGTGATACGTTATTTACACTGATAAGATTTATACTATGCTTGTTATCCTTGGCATTGGAAATGTGTAATTGTATAATTAACAGCTTTGTGAGTCTTTATACCTGACAAAAGACATCCACTTCTAAATGGATGGAATAATTCCATTTTGAAATGCTACCAAAAGGCAAGATTTATTGTTCTGTAGTTATGGCTAAAAAGCATTGGAAAGATGCATATTGCTTCAGCCATTATTTTTCAGTAGTACTTCCCATGATGTATGGTGATTTTATGTATTTCTTTGTCTTTTCTCCCTCTTCTCAACCCCTGCCCTGGCTGGGAAATTTGACTCTTTCTTTTTTTACATGTGTGTTTTTTACTATTTATTTGTTAAAGTCTATTAAAACCTAATTTTCCCTTCTTGCAGTACAGTTGGCTTATGGGAAGACAACTGCCATCCCCTTTAACCTGTTGTTCAGTTCCTGTACCACGGTTTGGCATTTTATTCTGTTAAAAATGCAAGTGGGATTGTTAGACATGTCACCTACAAAGCCAGGGGTCAGCTATGCAGCTTATTTAATGTATTAATTTGCTGTAATGTAATCATGCTTGGAATTTGGATTGGATATTGGAGTATCTTGGTGGCAAACTTGGACTCAGATAGGCCATAAGCACTTCATTAAAGCCAGAGGAAGTAAGTTGTGGGTCAGATCCCGATTCTTTTTGCTCAAAGGGAAGGGTTTGGGTCTTCAGGTGGGATCTCTGGGGCTCGTACACCTTCATGAAGCTGTAGCCCGCATGGAGGCATAGCTGAACTCTGCAGCATAATTAATCATGCATTAGCTGCAAATGAGATTGAGAGTATTGAGCTCCATTTGTAGCTCTGTATAAACCCTGTACAACAAAGCCATCTTTGCATGGGTGCACGTGTGTGCTTGAGAGTTTGCAAGGGATAGAGCCCTTTTCCTGAGGTAACCGCAGGCTCTCTGAACAGGTGTGATGTAGGAAATCACGGGATCCCAGACTGGTTTGGGTTGGAAGGGACCTTAAACATCATCCACTTCCAACTCCCTGCCATGGGCAGAGACACCTTCCACTAGACCATGTTGCTCAAAGGCAACATGTTCTACAAGTCACAGGCTCTGCACGAAAGGCCAATTTACAATGACTTGCCCAAATATTTGCAGGATAAGCGTTTCCCAGATACGATCAGTTATGTCCCTGAAACTTAGACACTGGCCCATAAATGAAGTTGCATTTTTTTGCCCCTTCTTGAGCTTACCTTTAAGAACTGAGTTAGAAACATTTTACTTGTTCATAAGCTGTGAAACCTGTGTTTGCATTAGTAAGGTTGGTAGCTGAAGAGTTTCCAAAGGATAAATTTTGCTGCTGGAAAAAAATTATGTTCTCTTCTCAAAGACCATTTCAACCAGGTCACCTAGATTGGTTTACCTGGCTGGTTTGCCATTCCTTTCATTTCCCTTTCTAACTATTATGTTGTAATATGAAAGTTAAAATGGTAACGCAATATGTTTCACCATTTGAAAAAGAAAGAAATAGTGTTTTAGCCCGGGGTGTTCTCTTACCTGGCTCTCACTTAATCTTTTAACAGTGCAATTATCTCTCATCTTTGTTATTCATTGTGTGACTGTGGCCCTGATGTAATCAATTTAGTTTTCAAGTTTTCTTTCTAGTATTGTGATACCTTTTCTCTTTGTTGTAATGTGCCAGAAGAGATCTCCCTGGCAACATCTACCAGTGGTTATTCCCAGTGCCTCTCACTGGGCCATTTGCCATGGTGTCCACTGCACCATTGTCACAGTGGTAATTGGTTTAGCCTTCCAAAACCACAATTCCTTTCCTTTCAGTTTTGAAAGTTCTCCCCTGGTTTTGCCACTTCACTAGGTTTCAGCTTTGTTATTTGTTATAGCTCTGATTCAGGCAAGAACTTGAGTATACCTTGAGATTTAAAGTCATTGTGCTGTTGTGTAGGTGACAAAGAAAGGGAGCAGTGATTGTGCCTGTGTGTTTGCAAGAATGTAGGTTCGTTCTTCAAATATGGGACATTCCTTCTGCCCCAAGAACTTTACAAGAATTGCTCTATAAAGGCCCAAATACACAGTGTTTGAAACACTGTTAAATAGTTTAAACTTCTGATTTCTCATGCCATGAGCAGATCATTCCAGGAGGAGTTCAGCTGCCACATCTACTGGCCTTCTTGCAGCTGGAGTCTGAGACCTATTTTTGAGAGCCCAGCCCAGCTTACCCTGACACCCATGGCAAACTTCCCTGGACAGATGAAAGGTGGAGTAGGCTCCGTGTTAAAATGTGATTTGACTAGAAATGGCATTGCTCTAAACTAAGAGGCAGGGAGCTCGTAATGAGATCATATGGTGAGCAAGGCATGCAGCTGAAAAGTTTCCTTTTAAATTCCTTCTTTGCAGATAAAGGCAGGATGAGGATTCGTAACCTGGGTGAGGATGCCTGGTGCATGCCTGGTCTTCATGACTGCTAGGTGTGGTCCTGCTTTTGGTTTATGTAAAAGAGTGGTAGAGATGGAATTTGAACACACACCCAAAGAGAGTTCTGCTGTAATCATTGCTTTTTGTTAAGGCTTTACCAAGTAACAACCACTGCGTTAACCTCTGATTATAGAAATCCCAGTACTCTCAACATTGAGCTCCAAGTCAAAACTGTGTTGAGGCAGTGCCTTCCTGGGGGTGCCTTTTGAACAGGGCTAACTTGGTATCGTGTACCCAGTACACTGTGTGTGATTTGCTTCTCTTGTTTAGACCATTTTTAATTTGCTTTCACCTCACAGGAGCTCTCTTCCATTTTAATTCACCTTCCTGGATTTACCCAGATTTCTTATGAATGATCTATAGCAGAAGTGTCCAAATGCAGACTGTGGAATGGGAAGGGGAATTATAAATTATGAAAGACCAGTGTAGCTGAGCAGGATGGTGACGGGGGAGAAGACAAACGGAGGGCATCTGGAAAACAAAGAAGGAAAACAAAGAGAAAGGTGAGCAAGGCTTTAAAACCCGCAGAAATCAGAGAAACTATTGATGAGCAAGTGACCAAAACATGTCCTGATTTTGTGCAACTGTAATGAAAAACAACCCCCAAATAGAGGAACTTAAAAATGGGAGAAAAAGTTTTCAGGGAATCAAAAGCAAGATTTGTTGACTGTTCTTTGTTTCCTTCACCCTCCATGAGCTGAGCTTCAATTTACCATGGAAGACAAATGAGGATTTTGGAATACATGAACAGGCTAATTGGGGGCTAATTGTGTAGTCAGTTGATCTCCGAGGACAGACACAACAGAAGCCTACAGCATACGGGTGGCAGGGAGCATTACAGAAGGATGACTTGTGATTTAAGGTGCAATTCCCAAAAGAGCAGTTCTTTGTCAAGCTGTCGAGGGCGTCTGGTACTTTTCCAGAGGTGCAGATGTACTTGAGCAGTGGGAAGCTGTGACTTAAAGCAAGTCCACCCCGGCTCCTTCTGCTTCCCTGCCACACACACTGTTCCTCCTGTGTTTGCCTCCTGCCTGTGCTGTGATGCTCCAGGCTTGGGGTGGCATCTCTACCAGCTTCAGTGCAGCTGAGCAGGGGTGGGTGCCCTGTGCTTCCATGTTGTCACAGCGCGGTGTGCACAGGTATGATGCCACCACAACACAACAGGCTCCAGGTGTGCTTTGCTGGTGCTCAATCTCAGTCACTGGGGTTAAAAAGGCAAAAATTAGCTGCCGTTTTGCAGCAAGCCACATGAAGGAATGGGAAGCTGGGTGTTCCTTCAGGAGCACGTCCCAGGGATGGAGATCAGCAGCAAAACAGCACGTCAGAAGTGCTGATCCTTGTGAGCCTGCAGAGAAGGTGCTCAGCAGTCGGCTCAGGTGTTTGCCTGCTCCCGCAGTGACGGATGAAGTGTCTGCACAAGCAAACAAGCTGCATTTGAAATGGTGGCTGGCCGGTCTGAATGCTGCATGCTCCTAGTGAAAGAGGAATTCCAGTATGCTGTTGTGCCGACAAGCTGCAGATGATGGCTGTGAACATGACATGCAGCTCGGTTTCCCTGTCCTGGTCTCTCTGCTCTGGGCTTGCCAGAAAGTCCCCTTCCCTCTATCAGAAAGAGGAGGTAAACCATTAAAAACTGCTTTATTAAGACAATATCACTGCTGGGAGATTGAGGAACCCAAAAGCTGGTCCTATTGAAGCTTCATAAGGGACTCTTTAAGGACTGTGTGTGCAGCTGGTTTTCCCTGACCCCATTTGAAAGGGATCATGAAAAAAACCAAAACAATCCAGCAACTATGCGTTTGGTGGATGTCCTAAAGTGAGTGACAGAAAACACAGGGAGAGGCAGTTTTCGTGTCAGGCAGTGTGTTTATGCTTCAGTAACTCACAGCATCTGTTTGAGCTTTGCCTGCCACGATGGGTAAGGCAGAATCAGAAGATGTCATGTAATTAGGTTTCTATAAAGCACATGGTAGCAAAGATTAATGAACAAGGCAAAAAATCCCAGAAAGTAAGGTGTTGTCAGACATCCCAAACTGTCACAGATGGAGAAGTCTTCTGGAAACCTGTAAAAGCAAAACTGATGTTTGTGTCAGTGTGAATTTTCCTTGTCCTAGAGATGGGAATTGGAGTATGGCTGCATGATGCTGCCATGGTAATGGGTCTTGAGACCTCTAGTCCCAGTGAACATGGAAGCTCAGGTAGAGCTATCATAAGAAGTAAAATACCAGATTGAAAAGTGGAACAGTTTGGGTAAAAAGTTGGGATATTGCACATTAATCAGAAGGGAGCAGAGCAGACGGATCGTGTATGACGTGCAATCCTGTAAGCAGTTTGCACCTGCACTGTGTGAAGGCCTGTCTCCCTTAGGTCTTGATGTACTCTACATGTATTAATACATCATTGGGGCTGTCACAGATGGGGACCTTTGAGTCAGCAAATGACTTGGACTTTGCTGCCTGGGAGTAGTAAAGCTCACTTGCCTGTGTTAACTGAAAGCAAAAATGGAAGGCACCACAAAACCCCAGGCTTCAGCACCCAGCAGGATTGTGCACATGCTTTTCCCTTCCTAGTTTTGCTGTGTGGCTCCCAGCTGCCTTCTGCATCTCCCAGCACCCCAGGGATAGTCTGTGTCAGGGGCAGGAGCACAAGCCGGGCTGCCTGGCTCCGGATTTTATGCTGAAGCCAGAAGCACAAGTTTCCCTTCCATCGACAAGTTGGGCACTTTTATTCCTCCTCTGGGAGACGTTCTGCAGGGCTAGGAGAAAATCACTAAAATATCAATGATGTTTTAGCTGGATTTAGAAAAAAGAGTGATTTTGAGGGATTTTTGGGTGAACTGTTACAGTGCTGCTGTCTTTTTGAATTATTCTGCATGAGCAGCACAGGAGAAGAACACAGCCTTGCCTTTCAGTGGTTAATTTTCACAAATGTGAAAATTTCCTAGCGGGAGCAAGGAGAAGATTTAAATGCAGGCTATTGTTAGCCCCTGCAAATGCCAAGTGTCTGCTATGGGGAGATGGAGAGCAAAGTTGGCACCAATAATTAGTGGCTGATGCACTGATTTGGCAAAAGTTGCTGAAAATGAACATCTGATGGAGAGGTCTTGGGCTGATTTAGTTAAACACAGTGCAGTTTGAGATGACTTTTGAGATGTTATTGTAGAAAGTGCAGGCCTGATCAGAAGGAAAATGTGAAGGAGTTTGGTGTCTTATTTAGTTCGTTGAGTTTTTCTCTTGAGCTTTCCTAGTGCATTGTTAGCAATACAATGATACAACCAAGTTACTGACGTTAACTAAGGAAAGTTGAGATGCTAAAACATGAAAAATGTCTCCTTTACTAAAGGTACAACTTTGTTCACTTCCTCTTTGGTAAGACACAGGTATTAATTTGATATTGATGTAACTGTCACTTAGGAGCAAATCCAACATCGGAATAGCACAGCATGGGCCAGCTCATCATCCAAGAGAACAAGAGCAGTGCTGGAGGAAAGGAGTCCATGTGGTGTGTGGTCAGGCTGTGTGTGGAGGCATCCCTGCCTGTCTCCCAGAAAAGTCTTCTGGGAAAGGAGACTGGTGGGATATGAATAAAAGTCTTGCAGCTACAGCTGTAAATGTATTGAGCTGTGCTGTTGGTCTTGGGATGATTCCAGCACCAGCTGGAGCTGGTGCAACTTGCTTTCTGCTGGAAAGGACATTGGGTTGATGCTTCTGAGGTACTAGTGCCCACTGGCTATGTTGTCTTGAGGGGTAGTACTCAAGGGGTGAAGGTAACTGTGGATTTGGGGAATTTTTATGCTCCAAGCAAAACTTAAAGTGCTTGGTTGGCACCCACTGGCAGAAAGATGACTCCTAGGGAAACTCCTGAAAACTTTCCTCAGGGAGTCAGCAGGACTGTAAGGATTAGTGTGACAGTGATGAAGTGAGGAACAGAGAGGGAGCACAAGCAGTTTTCATTGCAGGATGGTAGGATCACGTTTTGCCTCTGGCTGATTTACTCACAGCAGGAATAAAGATACTGCGCAAGGAGTTAGTTTGACTTTGACACATGAGAAATGAAAGCACAGAAGCTTTTGATACCTTGAGAGCCAACCATCCACCAGAATAACAACCCCAGCAGCAGAGGTGCCCATCTGCAGCTGCAGTGCGGGCTCAGCTCTCCCACTTGCCCAGCACTGCAGCTCTGCAACAGCAGGGCTGATGGCTTTGGCCTCACTGCTGATTGCTGTAGCTCTTGGTGAGCTGCACAGACAGGACATGATCTGCAGCCCCTGCCAGCCCAGTCTTACTTTTCTAGAGAATTTGTGAGATTTATGGTCAAATTTTACAGAAACTGTGATTTGCCTTATAGATCATCAATGTATGATTGACCCCCAGTCCCTTAGTGAATCCCCTGGGATTGCTGTGATAGCTTGTTAATCACTGCTGGGTGCTAGCAAGGATTAACACTGAGGTTTCTTTGGTGGACTAAAATATGAGGTAGGTTTGAAGCTGACTGCTTGGCTGGTTTTGAGCCCTGGTAAAGAGCTTTCTCCATTGCTGCAAGGCCAGACCCCTTCCCTCTCCACAGTAAACCTGAAAGTGACAGCTGGGCTCTGCATGAAGAAAGAATTTTCCTGCTGAGTCATGGATTCTGACAGACTTGCAGCCCCAGGGGCAGAAGCTGCTGGAGCCTTGAGGCTGATGATGAGAACACGGTGGTTGTACTTACTAGCTGCATTAAATGCTGTTCTCCCAGGAGAAGGACGTTGTGGCTCCATGGCGATGTAGGACCACTGCATACGGCTTTCTGTCTGTCCTGTGCATGAGCTGAGCTCTGCTAGTGCAGTGCAGTGGCCTGCAGGTTTGGGTCTCATGACAAGCACGGCCTTGAAGCTTTGTGGAGAAATGGTAAGGACACACTGGACACATTGCCCAGGCAAATGTATCTTTTGGGGACTGTTCTTTGACTGGAAGCTTCTTCTAGGAGGCGCAGAGGCAAGCATCTCACCATGGAGGGTGGGTGTGCATCCCTGCTGGCAGCCAGGGGCTGTAAAGGTTGGCGGGCTGTGCTTACCACAGTAGGAATCTATGGGGTCTCTGCTCAGGCTGCACATTGCTTGGCACATGCTGAAGCAGAAGCCTAAGGCAGCGACCTTAAGGCAAGAGCACAGTCATTGTAATAATGAGCCCAGTGATCTGGTGACTCACTCATCCCTTCCCAAGCAGCCAGTTTTGATGTGAAAACTTCAATAAATGAAGATGGAGAATCCACTTCTGTAACATTTCCAAGAGTTGTTTCTTGTTTCTGCTTTGAAGATGATGGCTTTAACTTTCTCCCTTTCCTTCCTATTATGTTTCTGTGAACTAAGCACTGGGAACCTTTAATCAATCTGGAGTGCTCTCACGCCTTTCTTCGCCTCTCTGAGCAAGTCTTCCTGAAATTGTCTGAAATCAAGAGGTTCTCCACGGGGCTTCTCTTGTAATGCAAATGATAATAATGATATTAATGGCAATCATTGTTATTCTGTAGGGTGAAATGTCAAGTTCCTATATTTTCATGTTAATTTTTAGTAGGTAAGTGTCTCATTAACTGTATCCCATCCTGTAAGAGAACGTGCATTTCATATCACAGGGACTGTTACGAATCGTTAGTAATAAAGTTGGCTGCTATTGTGCCTGATGGATTGGTCTTTGACATACAATAATGCAAAGTGACATGGCAAATTGGGAATGAAGAATGAAAAGCTGTTAAAAACATCATAAACCTAGTTATTAATTAATTATCTTAATATCTAAATTATGTTCCTGAGTTTTAACGATAAAGAAGATCCATGTCACTACTGTTGAATTGAATGTATAAATCTAGGAAAGTAGCTCATGTTTTGAAGCAGCAAGGTTTGTTACTACCTGCCTGGATAGGAAAAGGATATGTTGGCAACTGCAGTTGCCTGCTGTGCTCAGTAAGATCAGGATTTGAAGTGTGGTGTCTATCTTCAGTTGTTCTGATGGAAGATATCCATGATGTAGCACAAAACTCCTGAATGGTATCTTTTTTTGCACGTACTTTAAAGCAGTAAGTAATTTACTACAAACATCTGCATTCTTCTCATCAGGACATAGGTATAATTTGTTCTCCTTTTGACTTTGTACTTATTATACAGTATGGCTTTGTAGAAAGTCTTGCTTTTACTTTGCAAAGTAAAAATCTTTTGGGTCAGATTTCTCTCTCCTTTAGGTTATTTTTAATTGACATCAGGTGAAACTGATGCTGTTATAAAATACACAGAACATAACAATCTCTGCTACTTCACATACACATCAGCTTAGCTGAGACCTGAGCCTGAACCTCTCTTGGTTGACAACCTGTTTGTCTGTTTGGTTTCAGCTGCTAACCTTACTAATCTGGGTGGTCTCGACAGCTCATTGAGCTTTATTGAAGATCGGGTGCATAGATCAAGGCAGCGCTATCGAAGGCACGCGACGGAGGATGATTACAACATTGAAGTCCTTTTGGGTGTTGATGACTCAGTTGTTCAATTCCATGGGAAAGAACATGTCCAGAAGTACCTGCTGACCCTGATGAATATTGTGAGTATAACTCCACTAACTGCACTGTGGGAAGGAAGGTGAATGTAGGTTGGTTTAGCCATTTGAATAAGACATAACGGGTTTTTCTTATGGCAGGAGATAAAATAACTCCAGCAGGAAAATTCAGAAAAGTCCACTTTCAGAAAAGCCAAAAGGAGAGAAGGAAAAGAAAGGAAAAGAAAGGAAAGGAAAGGAAAGGAAAGAAGCTGACTATGGGACTCTTAAAATATTCAAAGTCCTGCTTATGTACTTTGGTGGATGGGGCACAGAGTCAGGGGCTCAGGTTCTTGGAAGTCATTACATTTTAGTTGCACATTGCCTTAACTTAAGCTCCCTGCTGAAAAACATGGTTTAGAGAACTTTCTTCAAATGAGGTTCTATTAGAAACTTTGATTGGTTTATACATTTTTAAAACCACTCAGTTAAATCCTTTTGATTCCTCAACAACCACCTTAAATCCCAGGCCACCAACCTACTCCTTGTTCACCCTGCAGTAAAATATTACACAGTTTATCACTGAACTTTCTGAAATTGATTTAATACTTACTCCATGACTGACATCTTTAGGTTTCCTTAATTAAATATTTACCCTTCAGAACCACAGTCTGTACAGCAGAGTATATAGCGCAGAAGTGATGAAAGGAGACACTAGAGAATATTAGATTTGAAAGAGCTATTTTTCTTTTCTAAATATCAGTGCAGCAGGCACAGCAGCCCTCTAGTACCTTGGTCAATAAGCAAGGAGTCTATATTCTGGGAGAAGAATCAAGTTTTGAAAAATCATTTTTATTACAGGTCAAAACCAAAGCATGTTTTATTCTTCTGGCCAAAAATAATGGAAGTGAGTGGTAGCCCCCTTCACAGGCAACTCATTTGGAATGACTTCCTTCTCATTTCCATCTGTGACAGGAGTCTTTTCTCAATAAAGCACGCTTTAAAAACTTCAGGTTCAGTGAATGGGTGCTCTTAGTGAACTATTGTTGAGTAAAAAATCATAGGTCTGCTCTGTTTTTGACAAATAGAGTATGACTGCTGAAGTGATGTCAAGAGGATGAGTATCTGTAGGTGACTGCTTGGCATTGCAAACCATAGAGAAGATATATGGACAGAAATCCAGGCTGTGAGGTACATTTGCCTGGGATGTGTTTTTCCAAGGTATATTTTTTTAATTTTGGAGCTTGTTTCTTTCTTTCTTTATTGCATTCTGTTAACAATGTGGAGAATGTCACCGGTTTTCACTGTAAATGAGAGGTGGAATACAATTTAAGAAAAACCGTAGTGTGATGTAAATTCAGTTGCGCTGGCTTTTTATAACAGTATTGTATATAGTTAAAAACCCTACACTAACGTTAGAGTTATAAGGTACTTAGTGTCTGCTCTGATGGCTGTAAATACATATATTCTAACAGAAATGACATAGTGAATTTCATTTATGTATGTGGTTTGTTTCCTCTGAGGCTTTAAACAAAGTCTACAGTGAAACAGATGGTTTTATGCATCTCTAAATTAACAAGCCAAATAGGCCAAACCAGGAATGTGACTGAAATGGATTATACAGGACTCTTTGCTTATCATGTCACTTAAATCTATTTTTAAGAATTAAAATATACAGTAATGGTTAAAGAAGCCCTAAATGTTCCAGTTCTGGAATATACTTTTCCCTAATTTTAGCAAACCATCCAACACACAAATTGTAAGGAATAACAGCTCTTCAGCATGCTGTCTGTGCCTGTGGTTTAGAAAGTGCAGCCTGTGTAACCATCCCCATAGAGCTGTAGCAGCTCTTGGCATAGGCAGTAGTTGTTCTGTTGGGAGAAACATGTCTTTTGGGGACTGAGGATGTGTCACTTGCCCTGTGTCCAAATATGAGGAGCAGTTGGAAATCCACATGTCTCTTGAGGAGGCTCTGTATAGTCTTTGGCAGTTGTCAGTGTTGTCTTGTTCTTCAAAACTCAGCTGGTTTCTAGAGTCTGTATTTAGCAGAGCGATGGGTGATGGTAACCAGTTCTGTTTCCATCTGTCCTAGTGTTGCTCCAGAATAGAGAGGCAAGAAGAGTTTGTTACTGCAGATCCCAGGCGATGCTGGAGACCTGCATCATGTTGAGGGACATTACAATGCAGAACTTGGCAGTGTAATTTCAGCTGGCAGCTCCTCCAGCTCTTGCCCTCATTGCTAGCTGAATGCAAAGCATGCTTCTGTTTAGACCATTCCTGTGGTCTCCTTTGCTGAAGCTCACACAGTGACTCTCCCATTGTCCTCTCTTTTACCTCCTTGAGTAGTTGGTTTTGGTTTTTTTTTTTTTTTTCTGTAGAAAATGGGCCCAATATAAAAAGCCTGGGTGTTCTCTGGCTGTTAGGGCTCACATGTATGCAATATGTTTCTAATGAGATGCGTAGGTCCAAGGGTACCTGAAAAAGAAGAGACAGGTACAAAAAGTTCCAGCTGTCTTTTTAAATCTTTTTAAATAACCATCAAATTGTGTGGTACCCTGCTGGTTTTCTGGATGTAGTCAATTAGCTGCGTATGGTAACAAGGTAGTAAGCATAAAATCAAAGAATGCATAGAAAGTAAATAAAATATTAGTGAAAGTATTAGCTGGAGATAAAAGGGTGATCAAATAGTTGGATTTCTGTCATTCCAAAAGTGAAATAAATCCCAGGTGAATCCTCCCTAATGCCCAAGCACCTGGATACATGACATCACTTTCCCAGAAGCAACTCCCAGCATGGCTTCTGCCCAGTTTGCTTGATTTCATTGCATGTGATGGTGTGAGCAGTTGTCCTTGATTAACTTTTCCCAGGGATCTTGGGTGGAACCCTACCACCAACCCAATCAAAACAGTATTTTTTTGTCAAGCTCAGTGCAATGACTTATTCAGTAAATCTGTTTTGTGCTGCTCAAGTAATGTGTTACAGCCCACACCTAAAAGCCATAAAGTGAGGAAAAACAGGGGCCGGGTGTCCTGGCTATCTCAGATAGCTGTGCTAATATTTATCCCAAAGTTTGGAAATGAAGTCACTCCCAAACGAATGGTGATTGACTCCAGAGGAGTTTTAACACTTTGGGCTGCAGCCACGTATTGCCTGACCGTTCGCCAGCCGCTTCACCACAGTGAGCTCTGCCTCTTGCCACCCCCTTTTCATCCTCCACTCATTTCCTTATACAAAAACTTTGGTTTCTCTTGTCATCCCCTCTTTTCTCTGCTCAGCACCATCAGGACATTTGGTCCATCTTTGGAAAGTATGCCATTGTTTTCACATTAGAGACCCTTTGCTGCCTCTTGCTTGCACCAGTTTCTTTTGTATGTCATGCTGTTTTTTTCCTGGAAAGGATATTAGCTTGCACAGTCCTCTGCATTTCCAAGCGTGAGCCCACACATTGCACAAATTAACTTTGTATTTATAGCATGCAGGAGCATTGCAACAGAGGAGAGAGATTTGAGCGATATCTTGCAGCTCTGTACTTAGGAACATGGAAGGTGATTCAGTTTCAGCAAGAAGAAGGCTAAAAACCCCAGGGATATTGTCTGCTTGTGCAGGTGTTTGGGAAATACTAGGAAAGGCTGGAAGTGGTGTTGGAGAATTATCTTGTTCCTTAGGAAATAAAAGGATTTCACTTCAGGATGCTTTGAGAGGAGGAGCAGGGTGCTGAATGGATGTTACTGAGCTAAACAGCTTGGATGGGTGTACTGTTCTCTAGGTGGATGGCTGAGCCCAAAGAGTAGTGCTGAATGGAGTTAAATCTAGTTGGTGGCTGGTCACAAGTGTTGCTACCCAGGGCTCAGTACTGGGGCCAGTTCTGTTCAGCATCTTTATCAGTGACGTGGATGAGGGGATCAAGCACACCTTCAGTAACTTTAGATGACACCAAGTGGGGTAGAAGTGTTGATCTGCTTGAG
>JBCJKH010053082.1:0-18882 GCA_039877255.1 Loriculus beryllinus | reverse complement strand
TGTCTTTATAAGCTGCTGCTTAGCCCTCACAGTCTGTCTTTTCAGATTTGTTTGGAATAATCTATGAAACACAGTGAACATTTTGGTTCCTAAAAAAACCTATGAGGGTGTAGAGGAAGAACTGTATGTAACAGTAAACACAAGATCAGCTCTGTAAGATGCTGAGGGCTACAGCCTCATTCCAAGACATCATTTAAACTTAATGCTTAACATTAGTAGAGCTACACATATGCTTAAAGTTAAGTGTGAGTTCTGTGGACTAGGGGCCGGAAGGCAAGAGCTCTGCAGATCAAATCTGTAATTAAGAATAACCAAGCGTTCTTTCTCTTGGTGTATCTATGGAAGGGAATACTCTACAGGCGAAACTCAGGTAAAGAGAAATGAAATGCCAAATGGCTTTCAGAAGTATCACACTGTTCCGTATCTGTGTCCTACTTTTACCAAATCAAGATCAAATTCCATGGAAACAGGAACAGGGCGTTTCAAGTATGTTGATAAATGCTTTGGTTAAGGACATGTGATTTTAGTGCTCCTTATACAACATAATGCCCAGCTGCTCAAAACAGTGTTAAATAACATACCTTTCGGTAACTGGAGCTGCTGGCATTGGCACGTTCATGTAACAAACCTGGCTCTGGAAGACTGTGTGTTCATGCAAGTTGGTGAAATGCTGTCATTGAAGAGCCACTGTGAACGGTGCCAATGGTGAAGCTTCACTGACATTCACCAGTATACCCTGCTCAACTAAGTTAAGACTTTTTCTCCCTAGTGCAAATGATGGAGCTCTGACTATTAGCCTGGACTCTGCTGGAGTCCAGTATCCTTGATTTGGGATAAACTGTTCTGTCAGAGCTTCCCCATCTGAGAACTAAACACACTGATCCATTTGTGCTCTTCCTGCAGTGATATAGATGATGATGTAGGTATGTGTTTTGGATAAGCTGAATCAAGTGTGTATCCTAAACTGAAGGTAAAAAAGGTCACATTTGCCATTTTCTGAGTGAAAGCTCATGGTGTGTGTGGTTAACATTGAATTACAAAATAATTGAAATGCCCTGTGATTGCTGTGATGACTGCAATCTGAGGGATTGCACAGTGACTAATGATTCTTGTAAAAATCTGACATTGCAGTAGTGGCAGAAGCCCACAGAATCAGCACATGGGCTACTCACTTCTCTGCTGTTTTTATTTCATAAGTATTTCATAATTGTTATGTGTGTCTGTCTTTAGCTCTGCAGATCTGCACCAGTCTGAATGCCAATAGCTCCTGCCATTTTTCTGATGGCAGACAATAGTTATGGTAGAGCTTGTTTCACATTAAGAATCTTTATTTTCTGTTGAAGAATAAAGTTTTGTCCACTTATAATATGTAAGTTATTGGTTCCATATTAATCTTTAGAGAGGAGAGTGAGGGGGGACATAGAAACTTTCACTTCTTGGTGGGTCTTTGGCCACATCACTGCAGGTAGCACTACGTAATCTGTTTATGGATAGTCTATTTCTGGATTCTAGATCTGTAATCTGCAGTGGATGGTGGTGTAGTTCCTGAGTTATCCTGCTGGTTTCAGCAGGGCATAAAATGGACTAATTCTGGATCACAAGCTTGCCCTAAATAACTGTGCAGATAATTTTTCTTGCATTTCTGTATCTGATTCTTACTTATATGAAAAGTAGTTTATGTCTTTCTGAAAAAAGTCAAATGAATGGAAAAGGTATCATTTCATTGCTTCTCTACCTGGTGGTGTGGGCACCTACATGCCCTGGCTGCATAAGAATATATTTTTTAATGTTTGTGGTTTTTAAGGTACCAATCAGAGGACTAGTACCAAAGGGTGGAAGGTTAGGAGGTTTTTCTTTGGAGGGCTGGGATTATTTAGCAGCAGAAAAGCAGAGAGAAAAGGTGTATAGTTCTTACTTTCTGAATCTGTTCTGAACAAAGCCTTCAGTATTTTAATGTCTCACACAGCTGCACTAATGATTTTTTAGGAATATATATTCAAAGTATATATATAAAAAGAAATGAGCGTGTACAAGTTAAGGCAGTGCATGAATGAGGCAGCCTGGTTGGCTTCACAATATGAAAATATTATCCCAGCCTTGTTTGAGTAAGCATTTCTTTTGAAAGGATGTAGCTGGTATCTTCAGATTAATTTGCTTCATTTTAGGCAATTTATATATATTAGCAAGGGTGCCATTTAAATCAACATAATTACATGACGGTTCTGTAATTGATGAATTATGTACCATCAGCATCAGGTTTATGACAGCAGTCTGAGCTATTGCCAATTCTCCACCACTGAAAAGCCTTCTACTCTATTGTATTGGTTTGGCTTTTTAAAAAGGATTATATTATTTTATACAATATGATATCTGTTGATAAGAATAATATGGACAATACTTGAGTTGCATAGCAACCAGCTTTTCAGTGGTTCTTGCTTGAAGGTACTCCACTTCTTGAAATGTACTTATTTTTTAATATTTTCAAACACAGGCAACTGTACATTCAAAAGTAATTTCAGTAATTGCATAATTGCCCTGGTAAGATGAAAAATTGGAAGGTGCTCTGTGGTGATCACGTGTTGAAATTATGCCAGGGGCAAATTCGAAAGAGCTGACACAGTCTTACTTAGATAATATGTTGTGTAGGTAATAACATCTGGACTTAAGGTAGAGGTGAAGACCTGCCAAAGAGCACCAGGCTTGCGTGCTGGCTGGGTGTTGTATTTAAGAAGAGGGCAGCGTGTGCCTGTGCTGTGTCTAGGGTAGATGTGCTGAAGCTACCAGTCCTTTCCTGACTCCCCACTTTTCTTAGTACTTCAAAAAAATGAGCAGCTCTTCATGAAGGCTTTGACCGTGCCTCACTGAAACCCACTCACTTATCAATTCCATCAATAGGATAGAAAAAATGTGTTCCTCATCTATGGTGGCTTTGGAAGATAGCATGCATTTCTTTGTGTTTTCTTTACATTGACTCCCAAAGTCACAGGCTGTTTTGATGTGATGGAATACTGCAAATAAGTAAACAGAGTACGTGCGGTGCATTTTTCGTCAAATGGGAAAAAGATGAGCTGGCTCGCTCCTGCCTGTTTGACTTCAGTAGTAGGAAGACTGGTTCCAAATTTTGGCAACTGTCGATACATTTGAGATGAATATAATTCAATGTTTGGGCAAATGATTCCATTTGGACCTATTTTGGTTGCAACGGCTCTGTAATCTAACTAGCTCTGGAATACTCAAGAGAATAAGCAAAGCAGCCACTATCACCAAGTGCAGAGGAGGTGGCAAGGGATGAGCTGAGAATGGGTTTAAAAACCCTGACTGGTTATTATAAAATTTGTTTGGAAACGTTTAAGTCCTGAGCACTGCATAAAATCCTCTCATCGCCTCTTTGAGGTGAATGAATAAAGATTATTATTTCCATTTTACAGCTAAAAAAACAAAGATGCTAAGTGTTATTTTCCAAGGCCACACGGAAGGCCACTGGCAGGCTGGGATGAGACCTCAGAAGTTCCTGGCTCCAGCCCCACACTCTGTCCATCAACAATGGTGACTTTGTGTGCAGATTAGCTGCCCTTGCACAGCGGCAGGGAAGAGCACACGTTTAGCTGGGATGGGTGTAATTAAAACCGTTATGAATGAAGAGAAGCCAGAAAGACTTTTGCAGGACCTGAGGACTTCCAGTAAATGCAGCCACCTGAGGATTTACGAGGGTTATTTCTTGGGAAATGTGAACGTGGCAGTGCAGGACACCCCCGAACTGTCCGTTGGAGCAACATGCATAGCTTGATTCACTCATATTCAGACGGGAGCAGGGTGGGATGCTGTGTCTGCTCTGTACACGTCTGTCAATCCATAGGGAGAGAAAATCCATGTTAGCTATAAACCAACCCACCAAGTGGTCATATTCTGGCCACATATTAGCTTGGTGAAACTGAAAGAGGAACCTGGCCACCAAGGCAGACAGCCTTTCAAAAAGATTAGGGAAGGGAAGAAAACCCAAACAGTTTTAAGATGGCAGTTCAGGAAGAAGGTAATAGGGGGTGGATGTTTATAGTCTCATAGGACCAAGCCGTTCAACTGAGAAGGATTTATCAATTGTGCACATCCAGGATATCAGCAGAGCTCCTACTGTCTTCATTTGGGCAAGATTTTACCTTCAATCTTTTAATAAAATCGTGCTTTCTTTACCTCTGCCATTTGATATTTTCAGCCTAAGCACAATGAGCAGAGGGGATGCTCAGTCTCAGCCAGGTTCTCCTCTCTGTGCCCCAGGGGGTGGCAAAGGTGACACAGCTGAGGTGGAAGGACAAACCAGATTTATCCCTTAAATCTGCTGTTTATCCTTACCATTTTGCTGTTGACTTTGGTTGGAGGAAAAGGGTTGAGTACTCTCCTTGTCCTGGGAAAATGCAAAGGCTCTGGCTAAGAGCATTTTTGCCTGGCAATGCAAAGAGATTGGTTACCTGTACATTAGAGTTACAGAATAGCTGTGCTAGGACAGGACCTCTGGGCATCATCTAATCAAAACCCCTTGCTCAAAGCAAGGTCATCTAGAGCAGGTTGCTTGCGACCTTATCCAGCTGGGTTTTGAACATATCCAAAGACAGAGACTCCACAACCTCTTTGGGCAACCTTTCCCAATGTTTGACCATTCCTACGGTAAAACTACAGTAGCATTCTTACCATTTTTCCTTGCATTTAAATGTCATTTCTTATATTTCAGTTTGTGTCCATTGCCTCTTGTCCTTTCTCTGGGTACCACTGAGAAGACTCTGGCTCAGTTGACTTTACTCCATTCCCAATAGGTACATTAATGACATGTCCCTGAGACCCCTCTTCTCCAGCTTCTCCTTGTCAGGTCACTAATGCGAGTTGAGTATGTTAGTTTCCCACTCCCGTTGGTAGATGCAGAAGACCTGATCAGCGGGAATCAAACCCGGATCTTGCAGTATGGTATATAAACATGTCTGAAGATGGAGTTCTTCACCCCAGTTTTTAGCCATATCCAGTAACCAGTTTGGCACAGGCTGAGTTGCAAGGCTAGAACTTATATATTGTATAGCATTTTGGCTGCTGTTCATATTTTTGCACTGTTTTATATGTTTAGGGTGGAGATAAAGATAACAGGATATATTGTGCCTTATTTATATCTTAGACTCATAGCTCATAATTTCCTACTGTGTTTCCTTGGGACCTTGAAAATTGTAGAGCTGGCTGATAGCATGAACAGTACTTTGTATTCCTGATCTGCTTATATTTATACAAAATTAGAGACTGAAAAATGTTTACAAACTGCTGCCATAAGACAGCTTTACGAATCCTTTGAATGCAAAATGACAGTTTGTTGAATGAGTTATTTCTGTTAGTTCAGTTACCATGGACACTCAATAATTGTGTTTGTTTATTTTGTGCTTGCCTTGTTAGGAATGAGAGAGCAATATAAAAGATCTAATCCAATATGCGATGAACAATAGAAGTGCAGAGTAAGCAGTGTATTTTGCAGAGACTTTAAATATTCAAGAGGGGAAAGTCATATGCTAAGTTCTTCCCCCAGTGTGCGCCCTGCTGTGGTCCAACTTTTGCTGCCATAGTTTGAAGCCTATCAAGTTAAGCAATATTTCTGCTCCTTCTGGAGCTACTGAAGAGCAGCAGAGACTTCTCCATTGGTACTCTTGGAGCACCACCTAATGGATGAGTTAGGAAAGGTCCTTTTCCATCAAGCTTCTGACCAGCCTGAATTTCTTATCATCAAGTACCTGCTCATCAACACCGTTCCAAAGTTGTATCCAGTTGTGCCAAATGGCAGATAAATCAAGCAGTTGGTTAAAGAAAGGTGACATTCTGTTTGTGATATGAGTGTGTCTTTCACATGGACAGGCAATGTGGACATTCTTGACAAGTTTTGGTAGAACGTAGACTAAATTTGTGGTTTTCTTCTAAGATAACTTTGTATTTCATAGAATCACAGAATGTTTTGGTTGCCCTGCTTTGCCTCTTTATGTAAGTAGTAGTTGCAACTCAGTTGTTTATTTTTGTCTCCTTTTTCTTCTGCTTCCATCTAAGAAAGAAGGGAGTAGAGAAGAAATAAAGGCAGAATCAGAAAAGAAACAAAATGCAAGGCATTAGTATATATTGAGTTTCTCAGAGCAAAGATTTCAGCTGGTTCTCTAGGGCAGACTGTCCTCATAACCCTCTATGGTGTTTCCTTGCATGGGGGGATGTTCTCCCAGCTGAGACCTTTCCACTTCTTGGCCAACATCTCCATCTGTTTCCATCAGCAGTTCTCTGAAATGCCCACAGATTTTTTTGCTTTTCTTGCTGTGAGAAGGAAAGTTTCTCTTTCCATTGGCAGATTTCCTACTGATCAGCTGAGTAATGCTCTCCACAGGCCTGCTGTCCTGTTTGGAAAGAAGTCCTTCCCGGCCAGGTCTGAGCTCCCAGCCAGTGGCAGGGCCTGCATGTTGCTGGCAGTATGTGCCCTTTGCTGGCCAATGGTAACACCTACACCTCTTCTCCACATGCAGCCTGCTAGCCCCCAAACGCTGTCTGTTTGCAGTCTGACAAAGAGGGACTTTACCTCTACTTTCTGTCCTTATTATTGTACATCTCTCTCTTTTTAGATGTACTATCATTTAATGAGGGGCTGGGCTCTTCTGAGTCTGATGAGAGCTCCCCACTGAGTTCCAACAGAAAATACTATCAACTGTTATTTGATTTCTCTACAAGAGTAAATTTCAACACATATTACATCTGCCCTGTCTAGTAACAAGCTGTGCTTTTCCTATGATTTTGTAAGCTCCTCTCTTGCAGGACAGCAGCATTTATCTGTAAAGGTGAGGCAGCTGGGAAAGTTAATAAAAATGCAGTATAAAGGCAATTTTGGCTCAAAAAATCTCTGATCTAAAGACTACCTGAGCCTTAGAGGTTATGTGGAGGGAAATACTACATTATATATACTTTCGTCTATTTCTCTTCCCTGGCCAATTGTGTAGCATGGTGAGATTGACTCAGAGCCCGTATCAGCAGTTTGTTGGCCATGCCGTATTCACTGTTAGTACTCCTGGAACCTTTCTAATTTGGAAGTCCTTGACAAGTTGCAGAAATGGGGAATTTGAGTGAAAATTTGCTAGGAATCAAGTGGATTTCTCTTTTTAGGCTGCTTACAATGAAGAAAGACAAGGGATTTGTGGCCAGATTATTTGAATGCTCAGTGGACTCAGCAGATAGACAGAGTATTTCCTCTTTGGAAGTCCTCTTCACTGACACAGAACCTCAACTTGCTATTTGTATGTATAACACATGGACACTTAAAATAACTCACTTCCTACAGGATACCTCATTTACCAAATTAAAGAGCAGCAAACCTCAAGTTTATGTGCCACACTCCTGATGTTAAAATTCTGTCATTGGCAAAGAAGTCAGGTTGTCAGCTGAAATGTGACTTATAGACTTGCATGTTCTCAGTTCCCCTCTAGTGCCAAAGGGTTTTTCTTGATTTTCCCCATTGTGTTGGATGCAAAAGACCCCACAGTGCTCCACATTAACCAGTTGGTCCTCCTTTCAAACAGAAATAACTGTTTGAATAAATAAGCATTGAGATGCTCTTGGACTGAACCAGTGGTTTTTGCTCTCAGAATGGACATAAGTAGACAGTGATGACATTTGTTGACTTATGCCAGATGCCCAAACCGGGGGAGCTGCTGGGCATTCCACTGCAGCAGACTTGATGTTCATCAGAAAAGTGCTGCAAGCTGCTGCTGTTTAAGGTTAGTTCATTCAAAGAGTAATCTTCTGCTTTTGTGCTGGAGTCCACTCTCAAGGTTTCAGTTTAGTGGGCAGAGAAGAGGTGGCACATGACAGGAGAAAGCTGTAATAAAGTGGTTACTTGGAAATTGTTGACCTTTTGATATTCTATGCTTGTTTACTGATCATGCAGAGATTGTGTACATATTCATATACCCTTAAACCAAGGCATGTGTTGATAGTGTGTGTGCTTTTTCCATTTTTCAATCAATGCAGCTTCTAAAACGTGATGATTTTCATTTGGTAGAATGTACAGAAGGAGGTCATCAAGAGACAAAGAACTATTCGTGATACACATGCCTTGAGATTTCTCAACTTCATTTTACAGCATTCTTTGCTTTTTGAATCTTGCAATAAGATTTCTCACTGGACTCCTTGAAGGCATCAATTTTTTTTGTGAGGCTTTGGAGAAATGAAAACAAGGTGGAGATGATAGAGATAGGGTTTTTGTTCGTTTGCTTGTTTGTTTTTGGTTTACCGCTGATGGATGTTATTAAACACTTCAACAATGGTCAAATCTTGTTAAACTGAATAGGATTTTTGCTTGAAGATCCAGGATTTTACCCTGTAATAGGGACTCAAAGTTTGTTTAACTCTTTTCTTATAAATATGCAAAGATGCAATAAAGGCACCACAACTGTCCCACCATTTAAATACAGTTATTAGTTCAGTTTCAAGGGAATTATGGCTGGAAGCAGTATGATCCAGTGTGGGATTATATTACAACTTTTTCATTCCACCGTGGTATCAGAATCCAAACTGTGCCTCTATTTGGTTTATTAATTTGTTTTTCTGAACATTTGCAGGATTGTAATACTCTGGGTTTGCCAGAATCAGACCTCAGTTTGGCAGCCTTTCCTTTTATTAATTCCAGTTGTTCCTCCACAACCCTTTGAGGATTTTATTTTTCATGTAGTCAATACTCTGTGTACTCCATCATGCACTCAATTAGAGGACACGTCAAATACATCTGTAATTGAAAACGAACTATATTACTTCTCTCTTATTTTTGGCCTAGGCAAGATTTTGCTCTACTTTAAGTATTTTGGAATGACAAATGCTTACAGTACAGTATAGTATCTAAACTGTAGTGGTTTGTGTTATGATTACAGTGTTGTCATGGCAATATAATTTTTGCAAAGGAAAAGCCAGGGTTCACATGTGTAGCTCTTACAAATCCTGGATGGCCTGGGATGGGTCAATTAGTCATACATTTTATAGCATCCCACATACAATAAGCTTTCTTATGTCTTAGCAATGCACAGAACTAAGTAGAATTAGCTGGGAATTCTTAAGAAAGTACAAATGTAGTAGCTGGATTTTAACGTTTCTTTCTCGTTGAAGAGAATTGCCCTTTGCATCACACCTAACACTGATCTGAGTTGGCTAAGCCCTGTCGGCACACCACCACGTGACGTGGTTTATAAGGAGAATGGTGTGGCACAGTTACCTTTTGAATGACCTTCAGATACAGAAAGGATAATGCAAATGCACTTTAAAAGACAGTCATTGGGAAAGTCTATTTCTGAAATCAATGATTCAAGTACAGCTGAAAAAAACCCATGAACTTCAACTATTTTCTTCATTTCTTGGTCCAGTAAAATTTGTTTCTGAAGTGTAATTGCCTCTTTGTTAAGAACAAACTTGTAATGGAAATGGGATGTTTAGTCCCAGCTGAACAAGATGGGAAAACAATCGCCCAAGTTTTTAATAAGTAACTGTTGGTGTCTTTTTCCCCTGTGCACGTGCAGTCTATGAGTCTGATAGAGATTGGGAACCCTTCACAAAGCCTGGAGAATGTGTGTCGCTGGGCCTACCTGCAACAGAAACCTGACACTGGGCATGCAGAATACCACGACCATGCTATCTTTCTCACCAGGCAGGATTTTGGTCCATCTGGCATGCAAGGTAAGATGTGTATCAGGTTTTGTTTGACACCTGTGTTCATCCCTTAGCAAGGCTAGTCATGCAAAATTCAATTGTGCATCTTTTGCTTAGTTTTGGTTAACGTTTTCTTTCCCCAAGTGCTCTACATAGGGCCATTTTTGGTTGTAATTATGTCACTATTTTATCCTTTCTTACTGGTGGGATTATTTCTTGGATCATTTCTTTGCTCTTGCTGAAGCCAAGAAAATGGGATCTATATGTAAACAGTCCTGAAAGTGCCGAAAGATTAGAGTAGATTTTGTGTTTAAACTCTCCAAAACTCTTGCCATGTCCCGGTAGGATTGCCAAGAAATATTGTTACGGTGAGGTCTGGAACAGCAAGGCCACGTGCTGTCCACTTTTTCCTTTCTTCAGGGCTTTGCTCCTGTGAGCACAGGTTTGTTCACTGGAGGGGATAAATCTCAGAGCTTTCCCATTTCTTTTGGGCTGGCCAGGTCTGCTGTCAGCACAGGGCTTGGGCTTTGCTCACATATTCCCTGGGGGCTGGAACTGCACTGAGCTCCACTGGACTGTAACCCAGCAGCATGTAGTGTCCTTTTCCCCTGTTGCATCATGCACTTAGAGAAGGCAGTTGCAGGATGGTCCAGAGGTAACAGCATTTTCCTGGGTGAGCTGGGAATTTAGTTACAGTTTATTCAGCAGGCTGGTTTGATCTGTCTCGTAGATGAGGGAGCACATTATTCAATGTTCAGTGACAGACCTCTTGAGAGGATCACATCGACTCTATTTGTGTCACAACAAAAGACAGATGTTTGTCGTAGAGCTACCCACCACATTGCCTTCCCATACTTCTGGAACACTTCCAGAACATCTTCTGGAGCACTTGCTATTTCTCACAGGCTACGCTCCGGTCACTGGAATGTGTCATCCTGTTCGAAGCTGCACTCTGAACCATGAAGATGGTTTTTCATCTGCATTTGTGGTGGCTCATGAAACTGGACATGTGTGAGTAGAACTGTGGGCATCCTCTGTCCTACCTTAAAATGTCTTCGGTGCTGACAAATACCAATGACATTGGAAAGAATCAATTTATGTTAAGAAACAATATTCAGTGTTGGCTCTGGCTTCAGGTCTCAGCTCTCTCAATGCATTCTTTATGATCGTAAGTAAGCTTTATATTTGGGTATTTTCAAATGGAAAAAGGAACTAATACCAAAATATCTTCCTGAGCTGCTGTGAGAGTAGATTGAATGATGTATTGTAATCTCCTGGTGGAAATGTAAAGTACTCATAATGTATGAATTCATTGAGTCAGTGGAATACATGAGTCTTGAAAACAATCCGTATTAAATAAGCACATTATCTGTATATGTTACTTCTGGGAAAGGATACAATACTGTATAGAAATGAGGTGCCAAGCACTGAGGTTTCAACTGTTCTATATATTTCATATAAAAAAATGCAGTCATTTTACTTACTGATGCAATTAGAACCAATTACTGGGCAGCATTTATCACGACTCTGGTTTCTCCTTGAGAATTTTATAGTTTCCCTGTTTGCAGAGAACACCCACTGATTTCCCATTTTCTCTTTGGTAGAACAACAGTTCCCAGAAGGCTTTTTCTGAACAGTTTCAATCTATTCTGTTTTCCCTAAGAAAGCATGCAGGCCCTTTTCTCTTTGTTGTATCAGAATTATTAAGGGCTTTAAAAAAAAATGTTGAAATCGCAGTAAATGTATCTTAATTAGACAGGGACATAAAACTGATACCCAGATGGTATTTGATTCCAGAATTTTTGAATTAGGACTAAAAAGAAGACAGAGTGAGCTTTAAAAGAGATTGCACTGGAGAACCTTTGTAATCCTTCAAATTACATTCAACCCCAGTCTGTTAATTTGGTTTAAATTGCAGACAGATATTTCACATGCTAGTCAAACAGTGCTTATGAAAAAATGCAATAGAAAATCCTAACAAAGGGAAGGGGAAAACATATAATAAAGCTGAAAAGAAATTTTTAACTATCTGTAATTTGGGATGATTTCTGGAAAGCACCCAATACTTTCCAGGCTGTTTCACATGTAACAATGTGGGAATGCTACTGGGCAATTCCAGCAGCTAGTCTAAACTAGCTTTCAGTGTGGTGTCTTTTTTCCCATGGAAAGGACTTGTCTACAATTGCAGATTACTTCAAATTAAGCTAAGGTGCAATGTTTTAAAAGTTAGATAAACTCCTGAATAGCTCCAGATCGGAGTATGAATTAATTTGTGTTACTACTCCAGGAGGGTGGACTAGCTCTTTAATCCAGAAATGGATTCATTGAGCTGTAGTAATTCACAAATGTAGATGTGCAGCAAAGTCCAAAGAAGGTATTTTTAGTCTAGAGGATTCAGCTAATCACATGAAAGTACTCTTAAGGGTCAACACTTCATTGTGGGAGCTACTACAGATGAGCTGTTTAGCTTCAGGTTCACCCTGTTTTATTTCTCATGACTTTGCTCATGTGGACAAGGGTCATGAGGCTTATGAACATTGTTGCAGTCAACCACTGGCGACATTTGAGATGTGGAATCACTTGGGCATGCAGAGTTCACCTGCAATATAACTGTGCTGGCTCTCTCCTGTGCGGGGCAGTTTAGGCATGGAGCATGATGGCCAAGGGAACAGATGTGGGGACGAAGTTCGCCTGGGGAGCATCATGGCCCCTCTTGTGCAAGCCGCGTTTCATCGCTTCCACTGGTCTCGTTGCAGCCAGCAAGAACTGAATCGATATCTCCAGTGAGTAGCTGTCTCTCCTTTGATTAGGAAGCATGTAAGAATCTGCATCTAGCATTTGTGCTTTAGCCTTTTGTTAGTTACTCAAATGGGGTTAATTAAAACAAAGCATCCTCCGATGGGGAACAAGATACTTTTCCATCAATTGCAAATAATAAGGCAAGTTCTCCACCCATATTAAATTGTTCTCATTTCATTTGTATCTATTAATTTTCTGGACATTGATAGCATGTATGCTGTCCTCTCAGGGGGCATGAGAAGGCACTATTACAAATCTCATTGCTAACTTCTCTCCCTCTCTAATGTAGTGTCTGGCTGGAGGAGTGCTTATGCTACTCAGCAGTGTGGAGTCTATCTTACAGATACCAAATTTATCTTCAAAAGCCATTTGCTGCTTATGATACCTGTCAGTGATAACATGGTGCTGCCTAAAGAGGGAATTCTGCCCTTCAAGTGCTCAGGGCTTTTCTTGACTCTAAGATATCCAGAGAAAGGGCATGGTTCTAGAAATAATTCTTCAGTTGTTACTTTTCCTTCAGATACCCTAAATGTAAAACCTGTTTAAACAGCTTCATCTGTGTCCTTTGCCTTCCCTTTGAACCTGACACTTCGGGCACTAGACCTACTCTGGATTTCCTTGACAAACTGTTATGTTGATGACCATGGTTTTGCTCCATATAGAAAAAATCTTCTGCTTGTTGTTAGTGCATGTTGTATGGCAACTTATGAGGAAACTACAAGGATGCCTAGCAAACCCTGAAAATGAGTAGGAAAACAATACAGCAAAATACACGAAATAAACGCGAGTCAGTCTTTTTGTCAATATTTGTTTTATCTTGGGTATCTTGGGTATCTTATGTATGGCAATGGAATAGAAATATCGTGAGGGAAGCATGATTGTTTCAATTAGCAAGATCCTTCAGAGCATTAGACATTAAATAAAAGTCATCTGGCCTTTACATTCTTTTAAATACAGCTATTTGAAAATATCTTGTAACAAAGAAGAATCGTGGCTTGCTTTGAAGTAAATCTAACCTCAAAATTCTGCTTTGAGCCATTGGTATCTTCAAGGCAACTTGAACGATTGCCAGAACAGACTTGTTTATGCTGTCCTCATGTCTGTTAAATAACTCAAGAGACATTTCAGAAATACTGTTGACCATGCTGGTCTTGTGAATTAACCAGTGATTATACTGTGTTAACAATTCATTGATATTAGCATCAGTCCTCTCTCCTCCAAACAACTTAGATGTGATTTTAGTACATTACAGGCTGTCTGCACTATTATAGGAGGAGGGGAGGTAGACCCATATTCATCTTACAGAAAGGAAACTTTGTACAAAGTATGGATGGAGCTGAGAGCTATCAGGAGAAACAGAAAGGGAGCAAATGAGCATTTGATGCAGGCAGGAAAGCACACGTTTGTAAATGAGTTGCTGCTTTCAGCAAGGACAAAGGAAAAACTGCAAAGCTTAGTGGTAATCTCGGATGCTTACCCTGGTGTCTGCTTCTAAAACTTCACTTGAAAGACAGTTACAGGCAGCAAGAAATTCCACAAATGGAAAATTAATTAAACTTTCTTTTCTTCTTGGTCTCATGTGGATTCTTCCTTTGATTCCTTTCACATAAGGATCCTGGAGACTGATAGGAATTTACCTGCAAGCTAAATGGAAATTACAATGGGAGGGCTTCAGAGAAGTAATATACATCATCCTTTAAAGGTGGATACAGTATGATAACGTTAATGTGAATGTAACTGCAATATTAGCTGCTCTTCATGACCAGCATCTGAGAAATCATAGGCTCTGTTTAGCTTGGAACAAAAAGGCAATGAAACCACAAACACTGTGCAAGTCTGACAGCCCCGTCTGTTACTCTAATTTTTGCCTGTTGCAGTTCCTACGATTGTCTGCGTGATGATCCCTTCGAACACGACTGGCCTTCCCTTCCACAGCTGCCAGGAATTCACTACTCCATGAATGAGCAGTGCCGGTTTGATTTTGGTTTGGGCTACATGATGTGCACAGCTGTGAGTACTTAAGTTTGGCTTCTGCTGTTTCTCATCCAGAAGTGTTGTGTCTGTGAAATGCCCTTAATAGAGATAGTGTAGTGAAGCCACAAGGAAAGATGTTGTGCCCACTTAGCTGTAAGCAAGGAATAGCAATTGAATGTTGACAAATATGTTATTTTAAGTATCTCTGTCTTTTTTGTTTCAAACTGGAGTTACAGAAATAATTATTCTGTTGTCTCCAATAGCTTTCAACTTCAAGCAAACAAGTTGGCTGCATTACTGAGCCTCCTATTTTGCTACAAAGCTCCCACCCAGGTGTGAAGGAGATGGCATATTTTGTAGCGTAAACATGCGACACTATGCTTTTATGATTCAGTTTTCCGAAAAGCATGATACATTTTGATGCCTAGCATGAGAAAATAAATTTGACAGCAAGTCGAGCAGCTTGGAAGGACTCTTGATAACATGGTTGGCTCTCTTGCCCCAGGAAAACATGAGACAAAGTCTAAATTTAAAGCAAGGCAAGATCAGTGCAACTCTCACTGGATTGGCTTCAGAAAGTAGAGTCTTTTGCAGCAGGGCTGTACCTCCCACCTCCATCTCCTCAAGTAGGACAAAATATTAAATCGAAAGAGATGTTTTCAGCTGGTGTGGCAGCTGCTAACTCGTAACATCTCTGCTTTCATTCCCATCTGCAGGAATACGTGTGCCGAGATATGTCTTTAGAGAATGGATAAGAACCTTTAAAACATCAGCTGTAGTGCTGTGTCTTGACACAATTCCCACTGATGCTGCCTTGGAAGAATGTCCCAGGCAAAGAGGGTCTTTTCTTACAGCCATTCTTCAGAGCATGGGGACAGAGGCTTTCTGCTCTTCTTTGTTCAAAATAGCTAAAAGCATGTCTAAACATCATGGTTTAGTATATTGTGTGGTGGGTGGTGCTCATCCTCTCCTATACAATCTAGAGGTCAAATCCTGATTTATTCACTGGGTCAAATTTCCATCCTCCTAAGAAGGTGATTGCAGCAACTGAGCTGCAGGCTGAGCAGTTTCCTTCTCTCGTGAGTGCACAAGGATTTTTTGGTTTCTTTGCCAAATGAAGCAGCACCATTTGGGGAAGCTGTAAGGAAAGACAGTGTGTGTCTGACTGTCAGGAGGACTGCTTTTCCCCTTGTCCCCTTGGTCACTACTGTAAAACTGTTTTTACCCAGCTTTGAATGCAGGTGGGACCTCACTTCAGAGTCACTGATGATTTTGTGTGAAAGCTCAGATAATGCACAGACACTGGGGTGTTTCTCAGGAATCAATGATGAGAACTGGCATTTTACAGCTAGAAAAGGAAAAGCCCCACCATGCTGCAGCTCCTATTGCAGTTTCCAATGGGAGCTCTCTTGAAGCATCATCCTCTCTGATTTTACTTGTGTTTCAGTTCCGTACATTCGATCCCTGCAAGCAGCTGTGGTGTAGCCACCCCGAGAACCCCTACTTCTGCAAAACAAAGAAAGGGCCTCCGCTGGACGGGACCATGTGTGCACCAGGAAAGGTGAGAGTGGGTGTTGCTCATGTGGGTGTTGCTCATGTGTGTTCATGTGTGTTGGTGTGCAGTTGAGGATGTTCCCCTTAAAATCAAGGGGAATGAGAGAAGAACCTAACTTGAGGACCTGAACTCACAAGTGCAAGTAAGGCTGTTGAGCAGTAAGAGGGGAGGAGGTAGGGCAAGGGTTGGTGTGTCCTGCATGACAGCTCTCTGAACGTCAAACTCCATCCTCAGGCAAGCCATGGAAGTATCTGCAGATTGCTCTGTGCTTCTTGGCAAGTCTTTGTGGTAGAGCAAAATCTGGGGATATTTCCACTCATCCGTGAGTTTTGTGAGGCTGGAGGGGTTATGTTTGTATCAGTGATGTTATGGTGATGCTGACTGGCCTCCCCAGTGCAGGGGGTGCAGAAAGCAGTGAGGTCCTGCAGATGACAGCCCGACTGCTGTGGCTGCCATGAGGGAAAGGGTAGGTGTGGGAGCTGAATATTAGCTAGAGACAACCAACATGATGGCAAAAATGAAGAGAGAAGAGCTGATCTGCAGAGGTGGATTTGCTGCCTTGATGAGAGCCAAGGGAGGCATGAGGAAGTGTGGAGGAGAGGTCAAGGTGGCAAGGGCTCAGACAGCTCAGACCCCATAGCCACCATACTGGATCTGCTCCAGGTCTCTGTTATCCTTCTGTGGAGGTCATGCTGTGCTCATAGTGGATCTGAACTCCAAGTCCTTTGAAGTCTGCTGTAAAAGTCTGGCTTCCCTGGGCTTTGGATGCAGACACTAATGGGGGAGAGGGAGATGTTGCTACTTGGAAAGGTTGTTTGGTAAAACCAAAGGGATGACATCATTTATGTGATAAATGAACTGTATTAGCAGCTGCTTTTATGGGTTGAAATGTGGGTTTTTTGTGAAAACATAATGTAATGCTAAATTAATTCCCTAGCAATCCATGCTCTATATAAACCGTGCCTTTCTGCTTTTCTCTTCTTTAGATTATTCCTTTTGCAACAGCTTTGTTTCTTGTTTAAATATATATGTATATATTTAAAAATGATAATCCAAAATCTTAGTTTCTTTCAATTCACTTTTCTACGTCTTGATTTTTGCCTTAAAAATACTAATGAAACCCCCCCCAAAAATACAGTTATATTCCATTTTGTTGCATCACCCTCTTCCCCAAGCCATTCATTCATATTAGTATTCAAACAGAGATGAGAAGATAAAAAGGACTTGTAACCATACAGTTAAGGATCTGTCAGTGCTTCCATTATAAACAGTTTGTCAGGATATTATGCAACTCAGCTGTAAAAATTTTCTCTGGACTGGAATTTGGGATCCAAGGCTCCAGCAAGCTGTGCAGACAGCCAGACTTTTTAGCTCAGTGGAGATGCGAGAGAGCATGTGCACATTCTGAAGCTTCAGTAGATGATGGGACTATGGCTGTTTTGTTCCCAAAGGAGTTGTGCCAGGTTGTTTTGGTTTTTTTTTTGATAAATGAATCTGTTGCAACCTTCAAGAAAAACCTGAGAGAGTGACAGAAAATGAAAACCATTTTGTTAGATAAGGCTGAGAAGTCTGAGCTAAACACATTCTAGAAAATAGCAGCGTTAGGAAGGTTATACAGCTGACTTTTTACTCAGCGTTTGACCAGTGTATTTATTAGTTATTGTTGTTTTCAGTACAGGTACATCAGATCAGTGCTTTTCCATCTGTTCCTTTTGTTTCATCCCTGCCTTTGATTTGGCCTTCCACTGTTCACTGTCTTTATCAATTTGGAAAATACCAGAGACTCTTACCTGAAAGGACAGGAGATGTAAAACGCATGTATTGCCCAAAGCTGGGGCTCAGTTGACGTGTTGCAGCCTCCTTTAAGATACATCTCCCATGATATGTCATCAGCACATGAGGAAGAGGAAAATAACTTCAAACTTGATATACTATTTTCTTTGGAATAACACTAGAAGAGAAAGGAACAGAAACATAAGCAATTAAAGATGTTGATTCAAGAAGATCCATTTTTTTCCCCACTTTAGAGACTTGCAGTTTTCATGATTTCATACCACTAATTCCCAGGGCCTATTTTAAGCTCAAACCAATCACAACACTGCTGATGTGTCAAAGAAACATCCTGGCTTTGCAGCAGCTGAGGGGACCGAATGCCAGAAACGAAAGTGATGTTCCTGAGACTAACGCGACGTATGGTGCGTAGATGTTTGCACCTAAGCCTGCTGTTCACGTAGCTGAGAACTGGTCTCTTCGCTTTCCCAAGCTTAGCAGATGCTATTGAAGGGAATCCAGTCCAGCTGCCTCCTTCCTAACTGGGGCAAGAACAGTGATGGGAGACGTGAGATCCATAGCACATTATCAAGAAGCATGCTGATAAGAGTCATGTCTGCACACCCAGGCTGTCACGGACATAAGCACTGGCCTTTAAAAATGGAAAGAAGATTAGACTTTCTAATGCTGTCTATATGTGTGTATATATGCATGTATGCACACATATAGATATATATTTAAGTAAATATATGTAAATGTATGTAAGCTCTTCTGTGCATGCGGTTATCTGAAAGAAGTTGCCAAAAGAGTGAGGTTCTGCTGTTTCAAAAACTTTTTAATGGGTCTCCTTGTGCAAATGGCAACACTGAACAACCATTATGGTAATTGGCAGCAATCTAATAATTTGCTGGGTCTAGGGAGAGAAAAAGAAAATATTCTCTTGGAGCTTCCCTGCCAGGGAAGAAAGCTGCTATTTTGGTAGAATCCTAAAGGAAATGGAGTATTTCATATTGCTCCCAGCCTGATTTTTTTAAACTAGATTGAGTTTTCAGTAGCAAAAGGGAAGATTCTGTCAGTTTGGTGCAGCAACTCACAATTAC
>JBCJKH010053081.1:1527-22119 GCA_039877255.1 Loriculus beryllinus | reverse complement strand
TACTGTGAGGGTGGTGAGGCACTGGAATGGGTTGCCCAGGGAGGTTGTGAATGCTCCATCCCTGGCAGTGTTCAAGGTCAGGTTGGACGGAGCCTTGGGTGACATGGTTTAGTGTGGGGTGTCTATGGCAGGGGGGTTAGAACCAGGTGATCTTAAGGTCCTGTCCAACACAAGCCCATCTGTGATTCTATGATTTTAGTCAACAAAGGGAGGGAAGATTATCCAGAGGAAAGAGGAGGAAGCCAGTTGTCTGCTTGGGCACAGAGCAATGGGCTGGGGCCAGCTGCATGAAACACAGGGCAGAGACAGAACGACCAGGGTGAGCATCTCATGTCCCCGAGTGTTTTCTGCCCTGACTGCAAGGCAAGAACACCAAACTACAAAGTTACTGAACTGGAAAATTCACAACATATTTGGTTTTCTCCACAACCTGACCAATTCAAAACCAAACATGGACATTTCCCAGGGTGCTGGTGTGCTTTTCTCCTGGTGAAGTTCCTCTGAAAAGTGGCCTGGTTCTTGTGAAAAAAAAAAAAGAAAAAAGAGAGAAAAATGAAAGATTTTTTCAAGTAAAACGAGTCAGATGCAGTCATTTTTAAAGTGACTGCTTTGGGCAACTGAGAGATTGGTAAAATAAATATGCTTTGCAAAGTAATTATTTCCAAAATCTGTTTGGTTTCAGTTGTTTCGCTTTGTTTTGTTTTTTTTTTATAAGACTTTGATCCAATGTTCTAGATTTATCAAAATTAGGAATAAAGTGGAATCCAGGGATGAGAGGGAAACACACAAAATAAAACAGGGCAAAATGAAATGGCAAAGGCCATGAAACTTTCATCTGGGATTTACAGCAGCGTCTAGAGCCCACTCACACCGAATGGTGTGTGCTTGTTCCAAGCACAATAAATAGGCCCAGGATAAATCTTTTTCATTTCTCCTGGCCCCATCCAAAGCTTTTCTGCTCTGGCAGCAAGACCTTGCAGGTCTGCTGGGGCCCAACTGTGACTGCACAAGAGCAGCAACATCCCAGGGCATCCCAGGAAAGGCTTTCTGCTTCCCATGGTTCTAGTGGCAAAACATTAGAAACTCCATGTTTTAAATGGGATTTTATCCAGGGCGTAAAGCTGAAGTGTGTTGTCCTAGTCCAAAACAGGAAAACATGTTAAAAACTCAGCAGAGCTGTAAACAAGATGCACATCGGCAGGTTCATTACCCTGGGTAATCGCTCTTAAGTT
Organism: Loriculus beryllinus; assembly: GCA_039877255.1. Lineage (NCBI taxonomy): Eukaryota > Metazoa > Chordata > Aves > Psittaciformes > Psittacidae > Loriculus > Loriculus beryllinus. Next base: position 20,887 of record JBCJKH010053081.1, on the reverse strand, counting down.
TAATCATGGTAGAAGGGGGGGAATTTGGAAGCATCGCATCCATGGTACACTTCCCTGCTTTGTCACATCACACTGAACACTTGATAAAAGCTCCCTTTGAAGAGGAGCCAAGTCCTTCCTCGCTTGACTGTGGCGATATTGGATTTGCTAAGCCAGGTTTCCAGTTGCGCAAAGGATTTGTAAGAGTTAGAATAAGAGTAGGAGTGAACAGAAACTGTTGCAGCTCAAAGAAGACTACAAAAGATGAAGCAGTAATTAATTAGGGGGCTTCTATTTTTGTTGGCAGTCGGACAGAAAGACTACTGTGTTGGTAAAATGTATTATGAAGGGACCTGTCTTCTCTATAGATTTAGATATATGTCATTAAGTATTCAAAACTTGCTTGCCATCTCCCCAGAATCATGAGATTGGTAAGCAAATCATAAGATTAAAACAAATCCTAATAGTAATGAAGAGTTGTCTTTTGTCTCTTAGCTTCTGAGCTGTTAGCTTGCCAAGCTGATTTCAATAGAATCTTGGTTAAAGGAAACTAAAAAAGGGAAGGTGAGACTTTCCCATGATTACACCAGAAGTTTAGTTTCCCAGGAAGGCGAATCTGTAATGCGATGAGATCACCTCCATGTGATGAATCCAAAGTTTGTTTTTAAAAGGCTAAAAACAGAAAAAGGAAAAAAAAAAAAAAAAGAAAATTAAGAAAAATCCCAGTACCCAAATGCAGATCACTTGGGCACTGGGTACTTGGGCCCTGCCTATGCCCAGCCAGAGTTCGTAAAGAACGCATCTGTCTTCCCTGCTTTCCAGTTAGGGCTACTGGTTTCCCTAGCAAAACCCATCCTTGGGTAGAGGTGTGAGCGGTGAATGACCTGCCTCCTCTGCCAGATAAGGGACTGTCCATCCCTGCAAGTTGTTTCCTGGTGTGACTCACACAGCAGCCAGGAACAGGTCCACTCCAGAGTCCTTCCTCCTGCCAGGCACAGCAGAGCACTGCCCATCACTGGCTGGGGTACGGGAAGCAGGGCACTCATCCATTCTGCCTCTTCCATTAGCATGGCATTAGCATGGGCTGATGGAGATAGCGTCTTCCTCCCACTTCTGCCAGCAGCCCCACCCTGGAGACCAACGGCTGCACAAACAGCCTCTGCCCACCAGCCTCCACTCCCCTTTCAGCCCAGTTCCTCCCAGGCAGGTGTTGTTTGCTCTCCCATCACAGCTCTTGTTCCTAGAGAAGCTGATGACAAAAGCTCTGCACTCGTTGCTATTTATCCTCAGGCCTGGCTCGGTTTTGTTGGGATGCCCAGGTGAGTGGCAGGCAGTCAGTTCTTACACTTATTTTCTAGTGGATGGGGACATCAAATATTTGCCTTCAGAAATATTGGCAGCAGCTCTACAACAATTAACAACATCACCTGAAATGCTCAAAAAGGGTGGGGGATTGTTCCTGTGCTTTTGCTCTCCCCTCAGCTTTGCTGAAAAGACCCAGAAACTCTTGGACTTTGTTGCTTTGCTTATGGGCGACACAGTAAAATATGTGATGGCCTTCCCTTTGGTTTCTTTGGAAGATGCCCACAGGGGGAGATTAGAGACCTTCTTGTTCCTATTCCATACCAGACAGCTTTCAGTAACACTAGTACAAACACAGAGCAGCTAACGGACTCACCTTAAGCGAACACTATTGCCGAACATAATTTAGTCCTTGCATTTCAGGAACAACAAAACTGCCTGAGGTTATGTGCTAATTGCAGACCACCATTCTAGTTTACATTGCAAGACACAACCCAACCAACCGACCTGGGAAGAGCGTCTCATCCTTGACATGGGAAGCTCCAGATGTGATGCATCCAGTATGGATGCTGCATTCAAGGTGAATTCAGGGAAGGGCTTCAATTTAGATAGGGGAGGCTGAGCTGAGACCTTTTCTGTGTGAGCCACACACAGCCTGGTGTCAGTAATAGAGCCAATCTCCATTGCTGAGATGTGTAAAGGCCTTTGTGCCCTGAGGGACTCACAGCATCTCCAGATGTGGCAGAGGTGGTGGGAGATGGGTTTTCTTCCAGGCATGAATTGCTGCTCACTGCTGCCATAGGTATTCAAAGCCACAGCTCAGTGTAAGCTCTACAGAAAGTGAGACACCAACCGACCACAGGATTGCTTGGTACTGAGTGTTGCATTCAAAGATCTGTTAGTGAAGTGCTACTACCTGCAGGGTGAAACACTGCACAGCAACGCCAGGACAGCAGAGAATGGGACCCTTCAACCAGGAAAGTCTGTGACAGAAACTTTGGTCGCTGGGCTCAAGCCATAGCAGCCTCTTCTCCAGCTCTCACTACTTCATTACCTCTCCTGAATGACTGACAACAGGCAGTGTGTTTTCAGGAGTGTGTTTTTAACTAAGTGCCATTGATCACTAATAGGATCAGACCCACATATCCTGCAGGGTATGACTCAGTCCTAAGTGCCTTTTATTCTGCATTCCTCCTAGGCAGAGAGTGTGCTTTTGGCTTCATGGACTCTGCAGTTTCTATCTTTTCCTTCTCTTTTCTTTTTTTTTTTCTGCCTCTTGTAAAGTCTTTGCTATGTCAGAATCTGTCAAACAACTCTTCGTGCCATGTTTTTACAAGAATCCTACTTGCTGCTCGGTGCCAAGCACCCTTTTAAACAATACTCAGTGAAGTATTGCGTTGCCTGTGCTCTGCTCTTGCATGCCATATTTAGACAAAAGCTAGGGAATTCCCTGCCCTAGATGAGGGCCTGAATGAGTACATTCTTTTCCCACCTCAACTGAAAATGTGTGTGTTCACATCAGCGAGGCGCTCCACCAAGCTTTATTATAATTGATTCCACACTTTGATTTATCTACCTAGAAATCAGAAGGTGGGGGAGGGATATAGGAAAAGAATAGGAAACAAAACAAGTGAATGTGGCTGCAGACACACGCTCAGTCCTGCTGGGTGCATTCCCAGAGACCAAAACCCAGGCAGCAGTGGAAACAAAACACCCAGACCCCACACTGACACACTACCTGACTGCATAGCTAACAACAGCCAGATCACAGCCAAGGGCGGCTTTTAGGGCTTTGGCCCAGGGTAAACAAACAGCAAGGCTATGGCCTAACATTGATGGAGATTGTCAAGGGGGTTTCTGGCCATGCAGGAGGACCTGGTGGCCATGTGAACCTGTGGGGAATCAGATTTCTCCGAAGCGAAGGAAAGCACCAGGAAAGCAGTCAGCAGGCATGTGGGGAGCAGAGCAGGGAGCTCTGTGGTAGCTGTGTGTATTGCCCTGCACATTCACCCTTTCAAACTGGGAAAAGCCGGAGCGCAGGGGCTCTTTCCTGACACTGCAAAAGTCAATGGGGCTGCAGATCCTTCTGGAGCGGCTATTGAAAGGCCACATTCCAGAGCACTGCGCTAATCGCTTTTAGCTGGCCCTCCAACATCACTCCAGTCACTCATGTTTAAATTCATTGCCGTACTTTTGTCCACAGCACATGGGCCCCCCAGATTTTCTGACAGTCACTGCCAAGAGAGGATGTTAGCCTCACAGGACCAAAACAGATGCCTTCCATGCACTAACTCTATTGGAAAAGCTTCAGTGTTCCCTCCTCCTCTGCCCAGCAAACACTAAAAAAATACTCATTTTTATCTGCCCCAAGAATCTACTTAGGAGAAAATTTGAATCCTAAAATGGAGTTAGAGCATTGTCAAGTACAGCCTGAAACACAAGATGAAATACTCAAAAATAAGGCAGTTTGCACTACATTTCTGTTTTCAAATACATGCACATATATAAAATCCCATCTCAATTATATCTGTACTGCCAGTAGCGATGATGGGGAACCTACTGCAGACAGGATGCAGACAGGCACTCGCCTTTTAACTGCTGTCATTTAATTCTGTTCAGTGTCGCTTGAGCTGACATAATAACTGAGACATCACTCAAGCCTGGACTAGCCTGGTGCTGTTAGTGTTATTTTCACTGCTGGGAGCATGATGGAGGCAGTAAAAGAGGAAAGAAGTGATATGGACGGAGCTTGTGGTGTTATAAAATGCACCCTTAGGATCATATGTTCAAAAGCACTCAGCTCCCATTTAGGAACCTAAATGAAGTTGGCAGGATTTCAGAAGTGCTCAGCATCTATCAGCTCCTACTGAGAACATGCTGAGCTCTTCTTAAAATTGTTAGAGAAAAACAATTCAAAGATAAGAGCCAGCTTGTAGCTCACAATTAACTTCATTGTATGGGTCTTCAGAGCAGTTTGGCAGGAACAAGAATAGCTGCTTTCACAGAAGTTACTGTATATGAATTCACATCTCAAAGCACGGGGCCAGGTCTATAAGCAGTCACCCCCACTGACTGCCTCCTGTTAGAGCTCTGCACCCCAAGGAGAATTTTCCACTTTGTGTCAGAGTGATGCCTTTTATAGCACTTAGTAAGTGGGAGTCTGCACCTGATCGTGCTAGGAGCAACCACATCAGTGGAGGTGAGAAAGGCCAGTATGAGTACGTAACAGCTCAGAACATAACCCACTGTGCTGCAGCCAGGGCAACTGTGAAAACATCTGGAGAAATGCACTAATTTAGCCCTAACCTATATTAGTTTTTGACATATAATTAGTAGCGATATTAAATGTCAGTTGGTACCTTTTGTCTTTGAACCCTGAAGTGCTCTTTGTTCTGTGATGAGAAAAATGTCTTCTCCCAGTGATGACAGAAACAATAGTCTGCCTCACGCAGTCATGCCTGGGCTAACGCCAGTGTGAACCTTCAAGAGACAGAAAGATGTGTCAAATCTCTCCAAATGCTTCCAGAGGCATCAACCCAGCAAAGAACTTAAACAGCACAGCAGTCCCACTCACTCTGCTGGAACCACTGATCTGTTTAAAAGGAAGGCTGTGAATTCAAATCCTCCTACTGTTTGCAGCTCACAGCTCCTCCAACCTTGAACCAGTCGACCCTTGGTACCACACCAAAACCCTCCAAATGGAGCACAACAGTTTGGGACAGGTTTCAGCTCACTCATGGATGGGTTATGATTCTTAAAGGGGACTAAGAACAAATCCTCACAAAGGTCACCTTTTTCATAACATCCATCATCTAATGTAGATTCCAGAAGCTATCTTCCACAAGTAGCTGGCTGATCATTATTTCCCAGGTATTTCAAGTGTTACAATGCCTGCATACCCCTTAGACTGCTATTTTTGCCAGGTCTAATTCCATAGAAAACCTCCAGAGATTCTTCTGGGAATCTGCAGGAGCTTGAAGGTCCTGATGAGTCTTGTTACCAGTAACCCTTAACACACCTTAGTATGGGAGGTGAATCTACTGTCCTACGTGAGGGTGCTACACCTCAGTCAGAACTGCCATAGAACACTACCTCTCATAGTACCAGGACAACACATGGGTTTTTGCTCTTTTAGCTTAAAAGTTTCAGGCTTATGAACAGGTCAAAATCCTATTTATTGAAGGCAGGGGCAAATGTATTGATTCCAGAGGAGTTGCTGCTCCTAGACCAGCTCAAGAACTCAAGAGAGAGATTAAACACTGTGCAATCAACAACTGCAAGACCCTACAAACTCAAGCCACAGTGATTTACTTCCCCACATCCAGAAATGAAAACAAAACAACATAAAAATACATGACACTATTTTCCATTCTGACTAAAACAAGTAGTCCAGAGCATGCATAAATTTAGCTTGCCACTCCTCAGATATGACAATTCATTATGATTTATTTCTCCCAAGTATTCTATCCATCTCCTTTCTAAGCTAATCAATCTTGTAGGCAGCAATTCACCCAACAGGCACCAACTTTACAGGGGAACACTCTATTCCCAGGAGGAAGGCTTCACTCTCTGCTGCCTTCCTTACGAGAACACAGCTACTTGCCAACTTGAGAATACAACTAACACGACCATGGTTGGCCAAGGAGCACTGCTGTCCTTTCCCCCCTGAATTTGCTGTTTACACAACAGGGACAGCCTGAGAAGACTCATTTGGCTGAGAAAAGGAGAATTCTCCATGACAGTAAGCAACACGTGCCCAATTCAAACACAGCCTCCTTGGGAGCAGGGAAGGGCTGGTTGATCATTGCCACAGAAACTGAGGGTTAACAAATACTCATCCTTTCTCTCAGGTGAGCTGAGCTCAGCTAGGCAGGAGAGAGGATAAGAAGAAAGATAAAGACACTAACACTCATCCTGGAGCAGTGAGAGAGGAATGGTGACTAGTGCAGCCCTAGCAGGATGATACCCTATCCTAGGGAAGCCTGTGGCCCATGCAATTGTGCAGTAGTGTGGAGTTTGGACAAGATCTTTGAGTCTTTTTCTTGGTCCCTTTTATCCCCTGCTCAGAATAATACATACTTTCAGTATCTTTATATACACAGAGAGAGACCAAAGGAAAACACCATTACCATGCCAAGGAGACTTTCAAGACAATTGTGTTGCATTAAACCTGCTTCAATCCTAACCTCTGCTTCTGTAAAATTACTTGCTGGACAGGACATTTTAATCCTGAGTTACTAAGTGCCATTATCACTGTCAGCTGATTGCTGCTTTCACAGGTCAGACACAGCAGGAAAGAGGATTTACAAGCAGCCCCTTCTGCATCAGGACCCTTGGTGTAACACAAAGGCACATTCTTCACTGCAGAAGTCTTCCTCCTAAAGCAGCAGTACTGAGACCTGGGTACTGCTGCTGGTATTGGAACACCAAACACCGTTTTGCTGGCATGCACTCGCACTGCTCCCATGGGCGCTCCGCAGGAGAGCTGCCGCCTGAGTATCACCCGGTGAAACCCAAGAGCTGCGTCCATTTTTAGAGCCTGCCTGGAGATGTGTTGCATTATCTGAGCAACACGTAAGGGAACAAAATGAACTGCAGCTCCCCCTGCCCCTTATTTTACCTCCTGTTTAAACAGAGCCTCTTCAGCCCGCGCTGTTCCCTCCCGTGCACCCACTTACTTGGCACCTCTCACAGGGCTGCCCAGTCTATTTTTAAATGCATGCTGCTGGCTTTTATCTTAAGCTGCCCGTTTGGATTGTTTTTTTAGCTCTTGTACTCTTTAAACTTATTTAAAACATGCTGGCAGATAGAAGTAGCAAGAGGAGATACAGCAAATGCATCATGGCTGGCATTGCCAATTGAGAATTGAGGCAAGAGATAAAAGGCAAGATTAAAAATAACTAAACTCAATGATTAGGGCCAAACAGCAGTGGTCCTCACTAAGAGGAGCATCCCCCATGCACTTGAAAGGGAGATTGATTTGAACCGGGACTTTAGGACTTGTTCTTGCTGGCAGCAAACATTCATGGATGCTTGCAGCAGGGAAGAACAGCAGACTGGCAGCTGCGAGGAGTCCTTTCCATGGGCTTGGCCCCTCAGCTGTAACCCATTCGGACACTCTCTGGGGTTAAAGGCTCTGCTGTTCTGATTTGGAACAGACATTAGCAGCACTGAAGGCAGTGGACTCACACAGTCACACAGGTGGAGGGAGTATGGGCAGAAAAGTCTCTAGCACTGTTCATAGCTGCAGAAAGGCAGGAGGGTGCCAGAAACATGTGGCTTGAAACACCCAGTGCTCCCACTCATACCCACAGTTGTGCCCCCAGACCAGGATGCACTTATTATGCTTCAACAGGGAGGCTGGTGTCAATTGTGAGCCTAAAATCCTCAGCAGGAACTAAAGCAAGAGATTGTTGAGGCCATAAATACTGTCACGCCTCTAGATGCTGTAAATAGGGATGATGCGTTACATCACTGACACATCACCTACTAATCTGAGAAACCACTTCCAAAACTTCACATTGGGTAGCTTGGAGAGTTTCTAACCCATGCATTTGAACTAGATTTTTCTCAGCTACTATGTCGGTGCCAGGCTCTGACACCACTGCAGACATGTCATAAGCATCCTGCTGGTGTTCCTGTGGTGACCGGACACATACAGCTGCCTCTGCTGCACTGTGCATGTGTCAGGCTGAGCTAAGCTCCATTTCAGATTCAGGACATCTCTGAGAGCTGGTTGAAGCGAGGACTCACTAACGCTTCCATCAGATGCTGACAGGCCTTTTTGTGCCAGGAAAACGGATGTGTGCAACAACAGCAAAGTGCCTGGAAGCATCCCAAAGCTTGAGTGGAACGAGGGAATTTTGAGTGGCATTAAACAAAAGGAGCAGTGATTTAATCTCCACAGATGGGGAGGGGGGAACAGTGTCAGGAAAAGCAGGAGGATGAGATTAGCTAGGCAATAAAATGAAAATGAGCAAGAGGTGGAGTAAACTGTGCCGAGATAAGAAGAGGTGGATTACAGGGCTGGCAGATGGAGGTGGAGCAGGCAGCCAAACAGCGAACAAAAAGACCAGGTAATAAATCTGGAATAACTGTAATCAGCAATGTTAAATACAATTTTCAATCCATTTTCTCCAAGGAGGAAAGCTGTTATAGCAGAGGGATGTACAGTGAACAACTTCTGCTACACCCTCAGGGTAGCAATGGCACTGCCTGTGCTGCTGCAGTGGTTTTCAGCCCAGGCCACTGCAAATGGCCAGCAAGGTTTATCTGCTCAGACTCTAAAGCCAGAATCTTTCGTGACACATGGATAAAGGAGTCCCTTAACACCAAAAGGTGAAACAAATTGCTTCTCTCTGGAGAGCCTGACCATCCATTTGGCTCAGCCTAATTCAGGAAAGCGACACATCGTCTCTTTTGCTGCCGAAAGGAGCATTTCCTCCAGCCTTGCAGGAGCTCATTAGTCTGGCATCTCAGTTCCGGGTGATATGGCAGCTTTTATCACAAAACTTTCATTAATGCCATTCAACTGGTGATAGTGATTGATAGTAAACAGACATTCGACTGCTATTTAAGTCATTTAGCCCTTGACCATTGAGTTTTTGGAGGATAATCTCTAGGATATCTTTGGCTGTGTCACTTTAGAAAAGCCATGCTGCAGCTCTCCAGATCTGTGCATCCCACACACAGATCCCCCAATCTTCCATTATCCCAGGTAGGTCAGTGCCAGATGGCAACATGTCTATCCCAGTTCTCCCTATCTCAGGTTATGTGAAATCATTCACTTGTCATTGTATTTGAGTCTACATATTGAAAAAGAAATAAAGAAAAAGAAAAAGGAAAATGAATGAGTGAAGATAAGTAAGTACCTTGTGAGTCTGACACCTCTTTGGGGTAGGGACAGCTTTTTGGTCTGCACTGGTGAAGTCTCCAGCCCAAGAGAGTTTGTGTCACAGCACTACTGCAAGGCAAAGGAACGTCACTGCAAACATCTGTGTGGAACAATAAATACCTATTGTGAGTTGACAGTTTCCCACCCAAATGTGGGGCAAGGTCAGATTAACCCCATTGCTGCTGAGTTGGGTTAAATGATCCCCACTTTCAGCCTGCCCCTTTCTTATTCCCCAAATGGATACCTCTTCCCCCTCTGCCCTTTTAGCTTATTTAGTGTGTCTGTAACCTCCAGCATGACCAGGAGAGGAGACAAGCAGCAGACAGAGTGCGATCTGGGGAGAAAGATGGGGTTAAGGAGAAGGCAGGGAGAGCCTTGGTCAGCAGATATTTGTCCAAGAGCCTTCTTGAAAATCTGTGTGACTCCTATCTGTTGGCATGTCATTAGGAGTAAGAATTAGGAACTTTACCATGCTGAAATGGCTGCATTTGAAAGCATTTCTTTTCTTAGGAAAGTACTGTGGTCAGACAGTTCTTGGATAAACTGTGGGAGTTAAGTGCATGAAATTCAATACTTTATGCTATGTACCAGAGGTCAGGCTAAGGGTACCTTGAGATTTACCATAAATTTAGCAAGCCACTACCAAAAAAAGCCCTCTCTCCCCCGCCCCCAAATTCTTCCATTCAGCTTCTAGAAAACTCTCAAAGAACAGGATCTGGCTGCCCAAAGTTAGCAGAGATCAAAACCATCAAGACTCTACCTCTGACTTCAGCCACTGGAGCACTCATGCTCCACAGCCAGAAGGGAGGCTCAGTAAACAGCATCACCCTGATGGAGCCTAAGGCTGCAGCAAAGAGCCTGGGGCTCCCAGCTCTCCAGGCACTTGCTCCTCATTTGTCCCCAGAAGCTGCTGTTTTTCACATGCTGTTCCTCCCTTGCCCAAGCAATGATGCGAGACCCAGCTCATCCTGCTGGAAACCATAACCATAGTTTAAAAACAAATCCTCTTTCTGCATGCCCGGAGGGGAGGAGCAGTCCTCAACAAACATAGAAAAATGGAGCTTGGATAAATAGCTGAGCTGAAATCGACCCAGGAGAGCAGCCCAGAATGGCAGCTTCGGAGGAGCAATTTTAGATGAGGAGAAGGAGGATTTCAGCACACAGCACCAGTCTGGTGGTGTTGACTTACCAAGCCAGGATATGCCCAAATCCAGCCCACAGCACCGCATATCCTGTTGCTGAAATCAGTTGTGTCAGGTTCAGGCAAATGGTTGTGTCTTGGCACCAGGTGTTAAGAGGCACTGATTTCCACCACAGGATTAGCAGCAGGATATACAGCACATAGTCACTGCAAAACTGCGATTATATCAAAGCTCCATCTGTAGTCAGGCTGGAACGCAGAGCTATTAAAGACTACTGTGGGAGAGCTAACATTGTTTTCTTATTGCTTGATAAATAAGCTCTCCTGCACCTTGAAAACAAATTATTCTTTTTTCTTTAAAGATATGTGCATACATACCATTTTTTTCCTATTTCTTAAATGTAGGTAATACATACAAATATAGGAAGAATAGCACAGATTTTAAGAAATAGAACATTTAAGATGCTTTGTTTACTCGTCTCTTTAGAGGAGCTCAACTGTCCTCTGCTTAGATGCAAATAAGGCACATAGTTCCACCCTAGGTATTTTTGGTCAGAAGGAGAAGATAAATAGATTATGTATTTCTAACGTCACGCTTTCAGCCAGCTTTATCTAACTTTGGTCAAGAATTTAAAACTTTGCACTGGACGCTAGCACATTTCAAGCTTGAACTGTAATTCTCTTCTCCTGACAAGAATTTGCTGCTAACCAAGCCTTATCTGTGACATGGGAACCAAGGGGCTAAAGCTGAAACCGTGGCTGTCAAACTCACTTCACTTATTAGTTATGAAATGGGAAAAACCAGTAAGCTTCAGTGTCACATGGAAACATGAGTGCAGCGGTGACATAGCCTTTCATACACAGCGTCAGCACTAAAAACAGGGTATAGATTATATGGAACGCGACAAACACTGATCCCATGATTCTGTTCTGGGCTGGTCCTATGACAAAACCGAAAAAAAAAAGGGATAAAAAAAGCCAACATCAGAACAAAGGCAGAAACTAAAGCCCAGAGCCATTCATAGCGATGCCTGTCCCAGGCAGTGCGGGCACTGCTGCTGCTCTGCTGTTCTGCTCCCCCCATGCAACCACGTGCACCTTCCGATCCCAGGACAGGACGATGTACACAGGGATAACTGCTGAAGTTACCACCCCCAACCGCATGCAGAGCTTGGCTGCTGCCAGCCTGAGCACACAGCAGCTCAGAGCCCACTTTTTTCTCTTTCTTTTTCTTCTCTCAAGGCAAACAGGCAGTGCCAAGTTACCCTGGGGGTCTGCGCTCACAGGTCAGACGTGGCTTCGCAAGAGGCGAGCTGTCTGCGGCACGGTGTGGGCTGCATCCCACCAGCCATCCAGGAGAATGCACCCCAGCCCCAGGACACCCATGTCTCCACTAAGCCTCCCACCTCTGAGGTCAGGGCAGATGCTCGGAATGGCTCTTTCTAATCTTCAGCATGTCAACCCTTATTAGCTGATTTTATTGAGTTTCTCCCCAAACATCTCCAAAGTAACACGCGGTGTTGCTTTATCCCAAAATAGCCACTCAGTATGAGCTTTTGGCAGACAGCAGAGGCTGGAGGAGACCCTTGAGGGCCAGGTTAAGAAGGAAATCACTGCTCAACCTGCTCATCCTTTTGATGTCCACTGCTGCTTCCCAGCCCCACATGGCACCAAAACCCCTTTATTACCTTAGGAATGCTGCAAGTATCCCTGCCCCTTCACCTACCTAGAGCTCAAAACCAGGTCCAGGGCAAAATTCTGCTTACAAACAACTCCAGATCTCCACTTGGATCCAGACTGTTCAGCTGCAGGTACCTTTCACCAGTACACAGCCCTCATGGCTATTCCAGTTACAATAGGCCTTTTTTTCCTATTGTCAGAGAGATGAGATATCTACCAGACAGAGGTACAGAGACACTGCAACTGTTAATTAGTGAAAGCATTTATCACTAAATCTGTGACTGAAATGATAGCCATGGGTGGGTAGCAAATCTTTTGTGAGCCACAAAATTGCCATGAGAGAACTTCTCAGGAGAAAGAGCTGGAGGAAATCACAGTGTATTTTAAGTATAATATGCACTCTTATCAGTGACTGTTTTGACACAGTTTTAACCTCTGACCACAGAGGTTTACAATTTCAAAGACATCTGGCAACCGATGATTTTGCAAGGTAAGCAATTTAAAAGACACCTGGTAACTGATGAGTTTTCAAAGCTAGAAGTCCATTGCATGTATTCAAATGAGCTCAAAAACACCACAGATGCATCTAGTTTCACGAATCAGAGCTCAGAAAAAAACCCCAACAAAACATTCTCTGTTGCAACGCTGCTGCTGCTTCTGGTTTTGCCAACAGCAAAGGTGAAGGCTAGTAAAAAGCAGAGCAGATCTAACCTCTGAGGCTGGAGGATGTGCAGATGCCCACCTGGGTTGAGCAATCTGGAGCTGGTCTGCAGGGAACTTTCACCTGGTCTTCACCCGCATCCCAGGCCTGTGATGCCTACTACCTTCCCAGGGGAGATCCTGTATTTGTTATCACCATGTCAATGGTTTTGTCATGCAGCCGCTGTGCAGTGGCCACTGGCTTGGCAAACCTGGGGCCTGTGCCTTGCTCACTGCTGAGAGACCATCATCAACAGAAACAGGCCCAGAACGTCACAAAGTGCCTCTGCAGAACTGAGTGGAAGGAGCAATGTTGCTTTCAGTTCTTGTTTAGTTTCAGCTAGATACGATAACACAAATGAGCCGCTGTTCACCCACCAGTGCAGCCCCAAGCTGCTGTAGCCTTCCTCTTCCCCCACTTCCCATCAGATCTAACAAGCAGTGGTTGTCCTGTGATATAGCAGGTCTGTTACTAGGTCCTCAATTCATCCTTCTTCTTAAATGCCAGGCCAGTAGCTAGGGCCACCTTTCCTTATCCTGAGTATCATCTTTCTCATTTACATCTTTTCTGTACAAGAAAACTGGACAGATTCATCCCTGAGCCAAAAGATCCTCATTTGGCCCTGGATGTGTTGAAAGCATGGGTCATTCACCAGAGCTGAAGCACAGAATATCCTGGCTGTGTATGTAATAGGGAATCCTGCCAAAAAGGCCAGGGAATTTTTCTGTAGTTGGCCCTAGGAGAATGCTTCCTCTGACAAAAGAAAAAGTATATATAAAAAAATCCATCCCTTGCAAGCCCATGAAGGCATGGTCATGCGCCATGGAAGCTAATGGGATTTCCAGCTCTCCAGCAATGTCCCCCATCATAATTCAGATGACAGGAACACACCATAAGACCTCACTCCTTCCTTCCCCTCCTTCTTCTCCCTTTTTCCCCCCTTTGTTTTAACTAAAGCCATTAGATCCCTGGGGAAGCCGACAGCTCAAACTGTGGAAAGTTTTCCAAAGAGCTACTGGAGGTGCTGAGCAGCCCCACACAGCCCCAGAAGATGAGTTCCCCACAGAGACCATGTTCTCCCCCTCACAGAAGGTGGCGCTGGAAGAGAAAACTTGCCTTTGATGGTGTGGGGGTAAAGCTCTGTTCCAGTCTCAGGTGAGCAAGGTCCACATTTCCTCTTCCTCCCTATCCCTCCCAAAGGAGGTAAACTGTCCTCTTTCTTTAGAATCAGCTGCCCTCAAATCTTTCTCACTGGCCAGAAGTTTTGCACGTCTCTTTATCCACCATGCTGCCCATGCTGATGGAGAGGCCATCAGAGATCTGCCATTTCAGAGAGCTGCTGTGCTATGAGCACACTTAGTTACCAATATAGCCTCGGTCTTTCCTTCTTCAAAAGTAACAAATCTTCCAGTTAGAAAATTACATTTTCCTCTAACTGTCCATTCTACCACCTGACTGAAAACCTCACTGAATTAAAGAAACCATGATTTGACTTCTGACCGAGCCTTGCCAGGTCAATTCTATTCTGTCCTATTCACCAGGGTCCTATTATTCACCAGTCCCTAAAAGTTTCTATTGCATTTGACGGGAATTCCCTCCAGCCACTGACTCCAGTAAGGGGAGACTCAGCTCTCTGTTTCTGAGCTGTCACTGTTCTCCAGAGTATGTGCTATCTGGAGTTTTTCCTGCAGCCAGGCTGGCTCTATTCCAGTGGCTGGGAATGAGTTTCCTGAGCCATCCCCTCTCTTATCACTCACTGCCTTAAACAAGTTTGACCTTTTGATTGATTCGAACTTTGGACAGCATTAAAACACTTGTTCTAGCAGATGAGGTCAGTCACTCAGCTTTCTGCTTTGTGTAACGGGGCAGTTAATGCTACAGGGATTTTAAATCATGGCACATTCCCAACCGTGAGGACAGAGCGAAAAAGAAAACCAACTCACCAGAGCTTGTCTCTTGACACGGGGCCAAGCCAGGCCTGAACATTGCACAGTTTATGCTTCAGCTCTTGCCTCATGGTTACTTCTGGTCAAGCATATTTAGAAGAAAAAGAAACCTTTCAAACCACCTAGGAAAAGTTCTTACCTCTCGATCTTCCTCTCCTCTCCCTTGTCCCCTCATGACCTCCCAAAGCCATGCCTGAACTGTGGAAGATGCTTTCTGCAAAGGTTGATTGAGTCGCTGCTGACCTTGAGCAAGGGTTTTAATAACTAACAATGACAAACGAAACCTCAGGACTAAGAGACTGTTTCCATGGTATTTAAAATAGACTTGGAAGGAAAGAGACTTTGTCTAAACAAATAAACATGATCCTCAAGCTGTCACAGGCCAAATTTGTAACATCAGGCTTTATGTTAGACTTGGGAAGAAAAAAACCCAACTGGAAATGGATTACAAGGAGCAAGCTGAAAGAAATGCAAAAACCCAACCATGCAGAGAAAACCACACTGGAGGCAACCCAAATCTTTTCATCATTGTAAAGGTATTTTTTGTTAACATGAAGAGGAGTTTATTTTATTATTAATGCTGGATGTTTTCTCTGCCATCTCTGCAGGATTCCATATAGACAAATAGAAGCTGTCAGCATTTTCATTGCTCTCAGCTTTGTATAAAGGGGCTGGACACACACTAATGGGCACTTCTTTGAGCCATGTGACAAACAGGAGTAATTATGGGCTGTTTTTTCCCTCTTACAGAAGGATTCTCGTGAGTTTAAAGATCTTCTAATGTTTGTTCATATATAGTTATGGTTGGAAAAATTACAAAAGGAACTCTTGCTTGTAGAAGGAGATTTATATATAAACTTAACACTGAGAAATGGTGTTTCTTCTGTGATCTCCATACTGTATGTGCAGTCGCAAGCCTTCATCTTGTTGGTCATTGTGTCATTGCTGTAAGAGGTCATGGCTATGAATGTGGTGTATCAGACTGCTGGGACATAAACCAAAGTGCAACTACACGGTTATAGTCACTTCTAAGGATGGTGTGACCACCATCTAGGTAGATGGGTTGATGCCTCCTCTGCCAGGTGAAACTTTTTTCACTGGTCTGTAGATTGGTATTTTCTGGGTGCAATGAATTCCAGTAGAAGTGCATGGAAACCCAGAATAAACTCATCGCAGCAGTCCAGTTCAGTACAGTCTTGTGGCTAATTTTCTACGGGAACATTTTGCTGCCATGGCTGTTTGGATTTCCATAATGTTGGAGAATGAAAAAGCACTGGAGCATTAGAGAGGACCTCCTGGAAGCTCAGCATTCACAGATCAACATCTTGAGCATCATCTACCTGGTGCCATCTTCAGCCAGCTTATCTCCAGAGATTGGCTGTGGCACCAGATTCTGGTGCCACAGGAGCAGCTTTCTGTGTCAATGGCAGGTTTTGGGCAGCACTGCTCACTGATGAACAAGCATCACTGGGTGCTCTGTTCTCACATGGCCCTGCTGGGTCGAAAGAAGATGAGGGGCAGCCACCTCCACAACGGTGGAGCATCCAGCAAGATGGGCTGCCTGGAGCCTCCCAAGGCTGTGGCTGGTCTGCAGCCAGGCAGGGTGCACAGCTTGCAGAGGGGACATCCCTCTGTCCTGCAGTGACTCTGAGCATACGAACCCGGTGCCGCTTTACTGCTCCCACAGGGCTGATCCAGGAAGTTCCAACACCAGCAAAACCTCCCCAGCCCATTGAGTAACACCATCAGTAGCTTCCAGTCCACAAACCCTGCAAGATTTTTCCATGTATTTACAAAACCACTGACAGCCAGTGCCAGAAGGCTTGTAAATCTTGGTTCACCCTTGCTGTTTCTTTAGAAAAGATCCATGGAGACCCAGAGGTCTGCAACTGCCACACTCTGTTATTTCCTGCAAGCTCTAGCAAAGAATCTGGTGTTACTTGCCCAAAACATGTAATTTTTTTCAGGGGATTATGGCTAAATCTTGATTCTGATGGGTCTGACGGGGTGCATCAGTGCTTGCCTACAGCAGACAGCAAGTGGTGCAGTGCACTCCCGCCAGAGCTGTACCACAGAATGATGCTGTCTGCACAAGGTGTTCTGAAGCTCTTTCAGGAAGACCAGAGCCCTGCAATATTGACTGCGTTTGAATACAAAGGGAAGGAGGAAGGCAGAAGAGCAAGAACACTGCCCTGAAGGTTCATCATTCAACATACACACACAGATATCCACAGGGGCCACTTGTAGGGCCCTGAACATCTGCCGGCAGGGAGAGGAGATAACAACACATATTTGTTTTCATTTTTTCTTCCTAAAACCAAGTACACAAATGTGACTGCCTATAAATTTTACAGAGCCACATTTTGTCCTTTGGATGATCTCCCTATATCATATTTGGAAAGTTAAATAAAGCTAGTATCTTGTAAAATATTAATTAGAGCAAGCATCATACTGGGTTCCATGAATCATTTTACGTGTGTTCAATATTTGCAAGCGTCACCATGGTGAGGAGTTTCACCTAGTTACAGTGCATTGGTTATAAAGACTAGTGAGCAACTGCTTAGCCATTGCTACTAGCTACCCAAACTATAAACTTGTCATCTGGACTATGACAGCTCAGAGACCACAGAATATGGTTTACAAGTCAACATTGCTATTTGAATTTAATCCATGGCTCATGTCAGCTGTAAAAGGTTACAAATAAAAAAATATCTACAATAGGAAATTATTATCTGATAAATATGGACACTGACCGAGACAAAATAGAAGTGAAGATAGAGCCTTTCACAGAAACCCAAACCAATAACTGAATGGGCAAGTCATTAGGGTATAATACAAAGAGTGAAAACTTTAGTGATCACAAGAACAGGAAAAGAAAGCTCCCTAGCATGTCCTCCCAAGAGATTCTGTGCACCCGAGTTTTAAGGCATATCTCTAGATCACTCAAGAAAGGGTCTTGCAGATTACCTACTCTGGAAAGAGATTTGCAGAATGTGCTCCTACATTCGCAGAGATCTGTGGCCATATACAATTTCAACGTCCTATGTAAAAGCAGTGTCTCCTGTCTATCAAAAATAGCACTAGTTGTACTTTTAGCAAATTTGGATCCAAGTACAAGATACTAACTTTGTATAATTTTCCAAATGTAAATATGGGGAGATGATCCATTTACCATGCAACGACTGCCACCTGGCAGACAAAGCATTTTGTATGAAGTATACCATGTGGCCGTTTAGAAACTTATTTGAGTCTTTCTATATTAACTCAGTCACAAAAAGAACAATTGAACATTGTTGAGCACAACATCTGGATCAGACTCTGAGAAGGACAGAGGTTGGTTTCTCCATGGCTTGTGTTGTGAGGAGGTTTTCCATACTCTCCCAAGCTCTCTTGGGGCTGCAGTAATGAGATCAAGCCATTCCCTGACACTAAGCATCTGACCAATCGAACCTCACACACCCCTCCTCCCCTGCTCTTGCCCACTGATTATCTCAGATCATCAGCGTTTTGGATGACCGAATAAACAGGATTATCCTCTCTCAGTGCCTGTTAAATCAAAACTGCATGGCGATCCTATTAGTGGATCGCAATAGTGTGAGTATACCCAAGCAGGAGATTATCTACTGCTTGCTTTGTGGAGCTGAAAACAGTACCGGGTAATTTCTAATCTCCATGAAGGGAACACTAGAGCTCACAGAAAAAAAATCAGATCCATTTTAATTATCCTTCTCAACCAACTGCCTAGCTCAAAAAAATTATCCCAATCAACAAAGTCATAACCTTCTATCATTGATATAGTACCAGATTTGGGATGCCAGTGAAAAACATCTTAGGTGTATAGCTTTTTTCATCCAAACTGATCCCAGAATGCTTTACAAGTGCTGCATGCAAATGGCACGTGGGATTAGCAGCACTTTACAGTGGTCTGTCTCTGTTCTCACTGAGGTTAGCAAGAACACAAGTGGGACTTGCCATTGAGTAAAATGTGAACCGGCTGGAACACGGCCAGGACACTGAGATCAAGACTTGCATTCATCTGGAAACTGCTGCCACAATGGCCCTATTGATCAGGACTTTGGGTTTATGCCTTGTCCAAAACAATGTAGCAAGCTACAATGGGGCATAAAATGATGCCACTTTAAACACGTTGGTAATTCGTCATTGGTTATTTTTCAAGCACTCAAAGATAAAAATATTGAAAGGAGGAAATACCCATATCTAAATTAAAATCTTCTTAAATAAACTCTAGATTTTAACAGGGTAGCATGCAATCAAAGCCAGCCAGCGCCAACGCTGTTATATACGTGCATGAAGAAAAATAAATTCCTTCAAAAGAAGCTTTGAAGAGCATAATTAAGCATGAAAGTTACCATATATTAAATTATACATCTAGCAAAGAAGAGTCATTAGCTCAACAAATGAGCTGCTAATGATTTAGGCTTGCCTAAGGCCATAAGCTAGTAAACTAGTGATTAACCAGTATTTCTGGGATGCTGCTATTGGAGGCTGGCAGCCCAGTGTCACAGCATTCACCCACAGCTTAGAACTGCAAAACAGTTAAAAACCACACTGTATTTGGGTCATAGAAACAACCGAAGTTTTGGGCAGATGAAACCCCTGCTCTGAGGCACCATGTGGCATCCAAATGGAACCAAGCAGAGTGGTAGCCAGGAAAGCCCCTTCCAAGGCAAGAGAAACTCCCCACAATGTCCCAGCAT
>JBCJKH010053079.1:0-22026 GCA_039877255.1 Loriculus beryllinus | reverse complement strand
CAGTTTAAGAGCAAGTTGGGGAGACTTGTATGGGAAGCATACTCTAACCCACTGGAATTTGAAAGCCTGAGGAGTTTAGATTTGGTCTGTTGCAGTGTCTGTTTTGTTTTCCAAATGAGGTCCCCAAGAAACATTTCTCTCCTACCCCATGGAGCACTACATGGAGCAGTTTCAGTGCCTACATCCATCCACTGAAGATGCCCACAGAGTACATTTCATCACTGCTGTGTTGGACTGCAGAGAAAAAGAATCATCTGGTATTGATGTGCTGAATACAACAGACTAAACTTGGCATTGCTGAACAGAACTTCTTATTTCAGTAATAAATATAAATGGCTCAACTCCAGAAGCAGATTTTTATTTGTCAGGTGGTTATTCTTTTAATGGAAAAATTGAACCTGTGTGTACTGCAAGTATATGAACTATTGCTGATCATTCATAAATGTATTTTAATGAATTAGACTTCTATGAAGTAATGAAATCTTATCACGGAGAGCAGCTATCTAGCAAATGTACAATAAGATGCAAAACCAGTCTCTGGAATCTTTCTTCACTGAAATTTACATGAAATCCTGATTCTGCTGTCCTGTGTAAGTGTTCATAGGGCTTCAATTTTAAAATCAGCATTTTCAAGAATTTTGTATGTAAACATGATTGAGGCAGAAAATTGTAATATGTATTGAACACCACCAGGCAGAAAATTGTAATATGTATTGAACACTGCCAGGGATGGAGCATTCGCAACTGCCTTGGGCAACTCATTCCAGTGCTTCACCACCTTACAGAAAAGAACTTCTTCCTTATATCGAATCTAAACTTCCCCTGTTTAAGTTTTAACCCATTACCCCTTGTCCTGTCACTACAGTCCCTAATGAAGAGTCCTTCCCCAGCATCCTTATAGCCCCCCTTCAGCATGTTGGTTACAAAGATTACAATTCCTGAATGTGCTTTTACTCCTAATAGGGTTTCACATACTCTGCTTGGAGGAGCCTTTTTGGCTTTTCATCCTTACACGCTTCTGCTCCCATTTCTAACCCATTGTAACTAGAAGCTGTTTCCCCTGAGAAATGGAAGGCCACTGTGGATCTTTGCTGACATTTAAACTAGTACAGACTTTGATTTGCAAAACTTTGATTGCACAAGCAATTCTTAATCATAAATTCAAGGTTTTTATTCATATTTTCACAGTACAAACTTAATGAAATTGGGAGCCTTCTGAAAGCCAAACTGATGGAGAAGATCAAGAAGTTTGAGGGATATATGTGGAGATTCAGGAGCTCAGTAAGTGTCTGTACATCATCTGCCAAAGCACCATGAAATGTCCCTGCGTTATTATTAAAAATTATACTACTTGCAGTTGTTTTGTTTTGCTCAAACATTTAAATGTTTTTTCCTGTGCAATTCACACATAGACTAAAAGTGTTTTTCATGCTCAAGATCCCGTATCTCTGCGCCATCACCAGAATTGCCTCAGAATGGGGTCAAAACTTTGCTTGTGATCACAATGTAATGTGGTATTTCTTCTTTTTTAGGTGCAGCAAGTTGATTTTCTGTTGGAAGCAGCTGGCTGGCCCTCCATAGCCTTGCAAAAGGTAGCGGGATTACTCCACAGTGTGGGTAGAACTGTCGTCCAGGTGTGGAAACAGAGTGGAATTGGGCATATACTGAGAAGCAAACTCCCACTTTACCTGGATAAAATTCAAGACATTGTCCAGCAAATGCAGAATGAATTGCAAAGTAAGCAAAACCATGCAAAGCAAGGAGAATAAGGACAATGTCAGTGCAGGGCAAAACAAACTTGAGTATAAAAGATGCTGAACAGTACAAATGTTTCTATTTTGATCTAACAGAAAGTGCCAACCCTGGCTTTTAGTTTACAGAGTGGGAGCCTTGATGCAATAAGCTGTAAATAAGCTCACTGTGAGCACTGTTGTAATGAAATTGAAAAAGCATTCTCTTGGACACAGGAGTCTGGGTCAGTCAGATGAGAACAGAGCCCTGATTCCTAATCTGAAGCCTTTCTGCTAACAGTTCCCTGCATTTCCTCCTAAAGGGCTGCTCATATCCATCCTTCAGTTTTGGATGCTTGTACTAATCTGATTTCACTTGAAATGTTTTTTCTAAGTCTATCCAGCAGCCTCTGGTCTATAGCCAGACACTTCTCACTATGAAGAAATACAGTCAGCTGTAATAGGCAGAGAGAACTCCGAGTTCTCACAAGACTAAAACCTCACTCCGCTTACCTCTAGATGCTCTCCAGTCCAAAGTGAGGTTTAGCTGATACACCATATGTGGAATCAGTTGTGACCAAACCATTCAGTTTTTCCTCCAGCAGATGCAGGTTGATCTGTATGATTCTGATGGTGGCATATTGCTAAGCATGCATTACATTTCTTTTGGAAAGCAGCAATGTTATTTGTAGGGTGTATGAGTGGATCAGGGTTACAGCCAAATGCCTACTTCAGGGGTTTTTTGTAATAGCTGTGAAAAGTGCCTGCCATGAAACCCAAGCTGCCTGTGCCTTTGTGCTGTGTTCCTCCTTCACTATGCCTGAAGCTGTGGGGAAACAAACACACTCTGAAACAAACAGCTACTTTATAAGATAGTCACTAAGTAATGCTTCATCTCATGCTTTTGCTACAGACCCACTAGCAACTTTGAAGGATGCCTACTACGATGTAACCTTGAAACCACTGGATGAAGTTTGGCAAGAGAAGACAGAGGAGTACATGAAGAAAATCCAGGCTTTCTTACCTACGGTAGTAAAAGATGTGTGGCTAATGGAACCAATTCAGGTGGCACTGAAGGCGGTGAAAGCGGGCTTGGACATGGTTGGTAAAAGTCAGTTCTCCATTTTTAATGGCTTGAAAGACAAGGCCTACAAATTCAAGTCTCAGCTTTGAATTTTGGATATACAAAAATAGTTACATGTTTTTATTTATAGAAATAATGGGGTTATTATGCTACATAACTGCCTTGTGCTTGTTCCTGAAATATAGTGTGGTTATCTTGCTACGTAACAGGCTTGTGCTTGTTCCTGAAATACTTGTCCTGCTTTGAAAACAGTACTTTCCCAGCTAGAGGAGAGGGTGTTGTACTAGTTTTGGTTGAAATCACAGCACTGGTAATCTTTCATGCATGCAGTTTTTGCTGTTCTGCCATAGAAGGGAGAGACTGTGATTCCAACAAGTAATGTACAAAAAGTTTAGGCTCATCTAGTTGAAGAGCATGAAGGGTTATATCATGACACCAATTTATATTAACAAAGATACCAACCTGCTACTGAGGCACATTAACTTAGTGAAGTATTGGTATACTTTAAATAATGTTATTTTAGGATTTTTTTTTTTTTATTTCTGCCCATTATTTGTTACAGTAATGACTAGTATCTGTCCTCTGGATATTAACCTCTAAATGACAAGATGCCAGGCAGGTGACAAATGCAAGAGAGACTAAGGTGCTATTTCACTGACAGCAGATTTAAAACTCATTATCCAATACTGACCATGCCCTGAAGCTGGTTTTGTAATCTCCCTTTCTGGCTCTCCAATAGACTACACAGCAGATACTCAGGTGGGCAGAGGCCGTGTTTTCTAGAGCTGTGAGCAAGATCCGGAAGCCCTTACTCAACTTGTACAGTTTCTCAGCCAGGTAAGTGGTGGTTTTGCAGGATCCCTGCTGCTGGGTACCGTTGTAAATGGCTGTGTGCACAGGTGGTCTTCATAGCATCATGTATGCTGGGGGCTGAGGACTATCCAAGTCTTCTTTGGGCACATGGCATCATACCATAATGGGTTTTTTTGCTGGCTATCAGGATAGGCTGTACTTCAGAAGAAGTGACTCAGCAGTAAACAGAATAGCAGTAGCTATGATAGCTGCCTTATATGGCACGATGTATCTTTGGTTTTGCCATTCTAACCAGACTGCAGTTCTTATGAATATTTCACTTCCACATTTCTAATAATAAAGCAAATGCATTGCATCAGCTTAGCAGCTAAGAGCATACTCTGTTTTGTTTGTATTCTGCAGAAACTGTTCAGTGGCAGTAAAACTGCCAGTACTTCCTAAAGCTGGATCCCTGGATCTGGGAAATATCACTCATTATCTCATTGAAGAAAAGCTAATGAGGCCTCTCCAAGACCTCTACAATATCAACATAGTTGCAGAGTATTATAGATTCAAACGGAGGATGCTGGAGAGTCCCTTTGAATGTAAGCCCTTTCAAAGTGCTGCTTTGGTTTGTAACTGAATCTATGTCCATTTAGTTCCAAATCCTACAAAACATATTTGGAATAGCAGTTTTCATAGACATGGCTGATAATTATTAATTTTCCTATGAACTTGATTTATGGACTTTCTTGTAAACCAGTAATTGTACATGTAACAGCAACTCTGGGTAAAGAGACATGCAGTAAACACTCCTTTACTTAATATTCATGCTAATTTTGCAACTCTTTACACGTCTTCCTCTTGAGACCAGCAAGTCAGCAGGTGGCATTTATTTATCTTATCAATATCCTCTTGTGAGCTGACATTATAGTTCAGTGCCTGCCATACCTGCTGGCCCTGGGTCTTGCCGTGGAAGCTTTGTCCAGACTTCTGTTGACTCTAGTATGAAAAAGCTCAGCGCTACCAAAACTTCAGAGGCAGCATTACCAGAAAAAGCATTGCTAAATGCTGAAAGACTGCATTAACAGTCCCAGCTGTCCCTTAGATAATGGCTTTTCCAGAAAGAGCCACTTCTTATTGGCTTCCTTCCAGCAGGCAGACCCAGTGGAGGGCACTGAAAATAGGTCCTAGTGACCACATCATCTGAGTGATATATCAGCAAGGTTTCCTGGGCTGCTACTCTGATGCTCTGGTTGAGTACTTGTTTTGAGACAGTTAAAACATTCTTGCTGGTTTCTGCATAGGAATGTATAATATGTATGGGGAGGGGAACAGGGACAGACTCACAAATACAGCTATCAAGTAACACAACTGTAGATCAAGATGAGCTTTGAATCCTAATTCATGTTCCTCAAAGTTTTAGGACACTTGGGTGGATCCATAATGAAAAAGAAGTTATTAGATTGGCTCCTTTCAGGAGAAGTTTTTGTTGCAGAGTAACTTGTAAATAATGAAAATGTAATAACAGCTTGAGAAATTATCTTAAGAGGTGGCCAGCCAGAAGCTATTTGTGTTGGAGTATGCAGGTAGTAGCACAGTACTTACTGTTCTGTGGAAAACTCACTGATGCTGCTTCTGAAATGTCGTTCTCTAGATCATGCTATGTTAATTGGGACCAAGCATCTTATGACTTTTGATGGCAAAATTTATGATTTGGCATCAAAGTGCAGTGTACTTCTTGCCAAGGATTTTGTTCACAATACTTTCACTGTAATACTAAATGAGGAAACTGGTAACTCAAGATCCCTCTATGTGGTGATGAACAAGACCGTGATCAGCATCTTCCCAAGACTGAAGGTAGGAGGGGAAAGTCAAACATTCCAAACCAGACATTATCATAAACCAACCAACAAAAAAAATAGTCTTCAAAATATTAATGCTCGACACAGATCAGAACAGCTGGCAGATGTAAGTGCTAGACAGCAACTGCTTTTAATCAGGAAATAATTCCCCCAAACAAAACCAGTTTTAACTCCAGGGTTGTCTCTTTGCTTTCTGGGTACTTAAAATGAGAGAGTCTCACTGAATTTTTCAGCTTTCTTCTTACTTCAGTTACAGTTACAAAGGGCTGGAGTGCAGACTGGGTCCCTGACTTCAGTGTACCTGGCAGGAGTTGTGCTTTCCTACTCTTGAAAAGTTTAACTCAACCCCATTCTTATTCCCCAGCTCTGGGCTGAGCAAAGCTGCCCCCACCCCACCTGCAAAACCAGGCTGAGCTTGCCAGGCACTGACCCTGCCCTGTGAACTGGAAATTGTGTTTTCATGTTGAAACAGGTATCCAAGATGTACAACTTCTCCTTTATGGAAGAGAACTGCCAAGCACTGGATCAGTCCATTGAAATGAATACCATTAATTCAGGGAAAGAAACCAACAAAATAGAAGTGTCCAATCAGAAAGGAGTTTCTGTCTCTTGTGAGTTCCAGTATGATCTCTGCACTGTCACTCTGGCTGGCTGGCATCATGGTGAGTATCAATCCCAGAGCTTTGCCAGCTGTTAGTCATTTTTTTCTCTCTCTGAACATCACCACCTGTAGTACCAGCACATGGGCTGTCTTTCACTTCTTTTTCCCCCTCCTTGTGTATACATGCCCTGGAAATGGCCCTAAGCATTCCCAGTTATTGCCAAGTAAAGCAGAGTATGTATCGTGCCACTAAGAACAGAAAGTGCCTATGGAGGTTTCTGTTGTTTTGGTGCACTAAAGCAGATAGAACTACGGGGAAGATGGAATGCAGCCAGCACAGGCCCAGGCCCTGTTTGAGAATCAAACCTGCAAGAGCATGAAAGAGGGAGGTTTGAAAGTTTCCAGGGTTTACGGTATACTTGGAATACATTTCTATCCCATTGCCTCACACTATTCTAGAACTCAGACCCCTGAGATTAGCAGAGAATGCATATGATGCCTTGATCTGGTCATGAGAAGCAAAATAAGAGGTAACAATCAAGATGGCAGTGTAGTTAGAGGAAAATCCATAAGGGATGCCTGGGCATGTGTTCCCTCTTCCACATTACAGCTGAGCTCTGCTGCAGAATAATCGGAGCCCTGGGACAGCTTCTAAATTGTTCCTGCATCTACTTGTGACAACTACTGATTGACTCCAATTTCATTCCAGGCATCTCAGCTGGGCTTTTTGGTACCAATGACAATGAAGCTGGAAATGAATGGATGCTTCCTAATGGTTCTATCACTGACAATTTGCAGGAGTTCACACAGAGCTGGCAGGTAATGAGAAAAGGGCTGCTCCCAGTGCATCTTACCAGCAGTGCTGGAGCTCAAATGCCAGCATCCCACAAGCTGGTTTTGCCTAGATGAACTAAAGCTAGATAGTGAAAACAGCAGCATACTGTGTGTAATTTGTTTTCCTGAGTTTAACCAGGGTAACAATTGCACATAGTTGCTAAAACAGCGCAAGGACTCCTTGTAGATGGGCATTGAGTGGGTTTGGTTTAAATAGTAAGGTAAAAATAGAGGCTGCCTCTGTTAGTAGAAGACAGTGATGCACAGGTGTACATGGCCATATGTGAATACCACTGACCTAACAAAGTAGCCTTCATGTGCTCTCAAGCCACACTGACAGGATTCTCTAAATACTTCAAGCCTCATTTTTAGAATCTATTACAAAAAAAAAAAAAGAAAAAAAAAGAAAAAAAGAAACCAGCATCTTACTACTAGTACGATTCTGTGGCACTTGCCTGTACCTTCTCTCACCAGATATCTGGACTCTGGGCACAGAAACTACTATTTTCAGCTTTCTGTTAGGACTTTACTGTAAAGAAGAGTTTTGCTTTGAGTGTTTGTACTTTTCCTTGCTGTTGGAGAGATACTGTTCATGAGTTTGTTAATAGTGGGGTGGGATCATGACATGACAGACTTGGCATAATTTTCTTAATTGCTACAAATATTAACTTTAATATATTCATGAAAATGCAACCATCTAATGCAAAACTACCAGAGACACTGAACTAAACCCAATAATAAATTAAAAGCAACACATAAGACACTGTCATAAACAAGCTGGGAAGTCACGTATGTCCTTCTCTAAGTGGTATAATGGCTGTGCTCATACTATTGATTCAGACATTTCTGTGAACTGCCCAGAAGGATTTGTAGATGTCTCTGGCTGACCTCTGGGCTGTCTGTAGTCGTATCCTGCTCAGAAAAAACCTAAATGGACTGACTTGCCAATACTGTACTGCTGTCATACAGCACCAAAGCAATGGCCAGAAATATAAATATGCCAAGTCAGGAGTTCCTGCAAAGTCTCAGGAACTTTTCTGAAGCAGGAGGATGAGATGACACTGTGGAAATACCCAATCCAAATGGGCAGTGTATTTAGCTGTGCTGGTAAAATGGAGCTTGCAAAAAGCCGTCCTGACCAGAAGCTTTAGCACAACTATGCATGATACAGAGAGTGAAACACAGTCAGGCTACAATTGGCGAGGCATCAAAGCCTGGAATAGCAGCAGTCACCCCACACTGCTGGAGCCACCCAGCACCCAGCTCTGAGCACAGACTGTCAGCTCACTCCCAGGGGCTTTGTAACATGCCTTTGGCACCCACTGACCTTGCACGTCAACACCAGTGCTACCAGAGCAGCCGCTACACGAAGTGAGGTTAATAAGGAGACTGCAAGTGTCCCACTCCTGCAGGATGAGAGTTATCTGAGAGATTAAACTGAGAGTTAATTTCTCTTAGTAATTAAAATTACTTCAGTTCACACCTGCTGAAAAAACTTCTAAAATCTTAAAGATTTGCTGGGAAATTACTGATTAAAAACAAACAGTAAATTGCTAATCCATACAGAGTACTAAACCCAGTGTTCAGTCAAAACAAAACCTAACAAATATAAGCAAATGCTGCTCATGACTCGTTCTGTTAATATTTGGTATCATCAGCAGTGGTGTGCTAAGGGGCCTTACCTGAATCACATACAATAAAAATGCATTCACATTTTTATTGTCCAAAAATGCTTATAATTGTAGGGAAGTCCCATTTGGGTTTGGGAGTGGGTTTTAAATTGCCTTGTTATTACCTGTGAATAATCCAGCAAGCATCTGACAATGTTTTCATTCAACAAAAAGTCTAGTAAAAGCACAACTCTGACCTGTCATACATAACAAAAGACAACTGGTCAAATATTTACTGTGTCAGCAGCCACAGCAAAATCCTTCAGCGAATAACAAAATCAACAGAAAATGAACCAGTGTCCATAATCTGTAATATTTGAGACATACAGTTTTGTTTATCAAGAGTGCAAGGTACTTCTCAATGTTGATGAACAGTAAATGTTAACCAGAGAACTGAGCTGCCCCTGTCTTCCTCCAAACCATCTCCCATTGGAAATGTGAAGAAATCACAGCACACTGATGTTCAAAAAACAACCAACCAACCAACTCGAGTGATTCTGTCTCTTCAGGTGAACACATGCGGGCTTGTACAGAAGAAAGCAGAGCCATGCCCAAATAAACAAAAAGTCTGTAGAGTGTTTTTTGAGGAACCACTTTCACTTCTTCGGAATTGCTTCAGAGTTGTAAGTATAACTCTGGCCACCAAAGACTACCTGCACACCAGATGCCACATTTCATAGGGGTACACGTAATTGTTGCAAGGATATAGGAATTTAGTTACAGAGAACTTTTAGAAATAATCAGAACAACAATTCAGACAGAAAATAAAAAAGAGGTGTTATGTCACCATCGCATACATTGACATCCATGAGGTAGTGGCATGGCTTTGCAGTGCTCTAGCATACAGGTCTGGAATTGGCAGTACAGGTCAACTGCTTGATATTGGGAAGAGACTAAAGGTTTGTGATAGTCCTTGTCGGAGTGGGGGGAGGGATGACACAAATAAACTTCCCTTTCACGTTTCCCTGGAGGTGTGTGGCCAGAGTGCCATCTCCAGAAGAGACGTGTGTCTGTCCTGCACAGTGCTTCCTCTAACAACCGCTTTGTGTTAAAGGTGGACCCTGCACCATTCTACAGCATGTGCACTTATGACTCCTGTGGATCACATGAGGTGAAGGCTGCCTGCAGTTTAGCAGCAGCTTTTGTCCATTTGTGCAACCAAAACTTTGTCCCTGTAGAAATTCCTCCTCAGTGGTAAGTTTCACTTCCTTTCATCCAGAACATGCTGGCTACATTGCTCCAATACTTACATGTCTGTTATTCAAGAGCACATGAGAGGAAAAAAAACCACCAGTGAATCTGACTGTGGGTTCAAGCAAAAATGAACTTATTCCCGGAATTTTTCTTCTTGCTTCTTGTCTACCTCCTCCTTCTCACTGCTCTCTCAGAAGTGCACCACAGCCCATCAATGTCTGCTCCCACTGCCTTGCTTATTGCCTCCTCACTCGATGCAATACATATTATATAGAGACCCTCAACATACTCAGTGACCTGATTTTGTACTTTTCAATGAAATTGATCTATCCTTAAACTTAACCTAGGATTTCAAGATTATCAGTACTTGTATTTAATGCAGCTGTCACCTGGGTAAGATCTTCCAGGAATCTGTTTGAAAATACTCAGAAAGCTGAAAAGAGCACTAGTACTGGCTTGAAATATTTAGCATTACTAACCTTACCCATTTCTCGTGTTATTGTCTAAGTTAGTTATGGATCCTTACATTGATGCAGAAACCAGACTAGGAAACTTACACTCTAAAGGAAATGTATGCTGCTGAATGCACCTGTATTACCTGGGAAGTACAGCATTTTAAGAAAATTATTCTTCTTGTGTAAAGAAAAGTCCTATGTAAGTCTCCAGCCCCAACATACCTGTTAGTAGTAAAATTTATTCCCCTCATTTTCCTCAGAGCTACCACAGCTGCTGCACACTGCAGCTGGATAGTTGCCATTTCCAGTTACTGTACTCCAGTCCAGTCTGGCTGCTGTGGAATGTCAGTCTCTCAGGGACAAACCCCTGTCCTTGCTAGAGCACCACAGTAACCTGTGTGAGACACCTTATAGCTTCAGGATGGATGTTAATTGGGTGGTTTATGTATTACATATAGTCACTAATCTGCACTCTACATCTTGCCTACACTTTTTTTATTAAGTGCGTCTCCATTGGCTATTCTGCATACACTACCTTCTTTGAATTCTGCTATTTACTGATTACAAATTACTATATAAATAATGATAACTAAACTATGACAACTTGTACCCCTTGAGTGATACAGGCTATTCACATCTTGCTGTCTTGAGACAAAAAAAACCTTACTTTTTTATTCATCTGCATTCTATTACTCCTTAGTGTAGACCAAAAAAAGGACAGAGCTTCTCTGAAATTTGCTACATGCTTGTATCTTTTCACTGAATGAGCACATGAAAGGAAACACACAAATTACTGTCATACTAATTACTGATTCACCTGCCCAACTAAAAACTTCAGATGTACTCACATTTTTGCAGGACTGCAATGGAAACGTTTAAGTAAATAACTGAATCGTGCAGAAGAGGCAGTTACACTTTTGCTTGAAATGAAGCACTAACTTCCATGCTGCATCTCCTGGTGTGGCTTAGTAATGAGAAACAGGGTGGAGTTCTTAATATATGCAACAAAATGTTACTCATTTGCCTTTGTAAACTCACTACTACCTCAAAAAAGTTCCTTGACTACAAACAGTTGTGATATGCTTAAAAAAATATATCTTTACAAGTATTTGTTGAATTGTCACCCAGTAAGGGTAGGAATTACTATCACATAGTTGTAGATGATTGTGTTAGCCATAAAATAAAAACCTAGAATAAGAACAGCCAGTATATACATTAGTGCCTCACAAGCATAGACTTACCTTTGCAGTAGTAATTCCACCTGTCCTTATCTGCCTTATGTATACAGGTCAGCCAGTGTGTAAGCAGTACGTGACCATGAAATTTCTAGGTGGTATCTTATAGGCAGTAAGTGGTTTTAGCTCCAATGGTTCAGAAATTGAAATACAAAGTTTGCTAAATCTGAGCCTGAATATTCAATTGGAACCAGAGGTTTAGAATGGCTCAGTAGCCAAAAGACTTGAAGTCCTCTGGTTTACATTGCCCTGTTTCTGAGAAAAGAGATTGAAACTGCAGTAATCACAAGCTCAGATAACAACAAGAACATACCATTAAACAAGCAGTGTGCACTGGGGATATACACATGAATAAACATACTGAAGAAATACTTCTCTATTTAGCTTGTTTTATGTGTCCAGTTTTGGACACCATGATTTAGTTCTGAAATAGTTGCTAGAAGTCCAAAGGTCTCTCTGTGGGGGCAAAATGAAGGGCTGAGAAGGACATGACGTAAGTCTTCAAATACGTAAACACAGTAAAGAGAAGGAAGTGCCACAGCACAGACTATAGCAGCAGAGCATTAGGTCTGATACTGTGAAAGCATTTGCAATGGCCAAGCTGGTTACGCATTGTAACTGACCGCTGGCCAAGGTCAGGAGAGCAGAAGAGAACATTTTGGTCACAAACAGCTACCACTGTTTTCCAGAAATCCCATCTTGTCAAGGATCTGCTTAGCTGAACTAGCCAAAGCCCTTAAACCTTAGCAGTAATGCTGCTCTTTTCCTCCTAAAGGTGAATTTATCATCAAACATAAAGAACCATGCATTTTTATTTCAGTTTAGTGTAGCTAAACCAGTGTCTAAACTGCTTGGGTACTTTTCCCCAGAGCTTCTTTATAATATCATAAATACATTTGATGCTATTTTTCCCTTTCATAGATTTCTCATAATTCAGCATAGTTAACAGCTTGTATTACATGTCACTTGTTTCTTCCCATCCTTCAAGTAACCACTAACTCTTTAACTGGATTTCATCTCCTTTTCATTTCAGCTTGAGCCAGTTCTGAATGGCAGATACCAGCCCTGAAGATGGAAGAACCCTTTCGGCACCCAAAATAAAACAACTGATTAAGGCAGACAAGCTAGAAGCAATAGTAGGGAGACCAGTAAAAGCGGGAATTAATTTGTGTTAGGACTATGAGTATAATGAAGTATATGTAGTCTAGAAAGAAAGCTTTTCACCCAGAAACACTTGAGGTAAGAGGAATGATTTCAGTAATGGGAAGAAACTGGACATAAGATTATCAGTTACTTGAATAAAAAAATAAACCTCCCATTCAGTGGCAAAGGTGCCTCTTGACAAGCCTTGAACCACACCAGGAATATGTGTAAAGATGACAAAAGGTCTCTGACAGCGCAGACTGGTATAAGTGGGCTCCTCTGCGAGGGCAGCATGTCAGCTTTGAGCTGGGCAGAGATGCTGACTTCCTTTTTCTCCAGAACTGTAACTCAGCTACCCAGTAAATTCTGGAGGAAGTGCCCTTTTTCCAGGGAAGTGCCCCAGCACTCGAGAAGGCTAAGCAAGAAGTAAGATGGTTAAATAAATAACTGAAAGCCTTTAATCATTTTCTCATTTCTGTGCTGGCTGATTTTTCCCTTATTACCATGTATATTGTTAAATGAGAACCAGCCTTCTTGGTATCTGTTCATCAGTTTCGCAGTCTCCCTTTGTGTCTTGAGAACCAACCCCCTTCTCAGAAATCAGTTTACATGTTGGAAAGAGGTGACCAATACCTATCCTGTCCACAGAGTAGTCTTGAGGTGCTACAGATCAATGTGTGAAAGTGTCTCACCTGCTAAATTACTTTCTATAGTGCAGGTCTGTTGATTAAAAAAAAAAACATTACATTTTCTCCACAGAGTACCAGAAGCACAATTATTCCTTAGTAAACTGTAATGCTTCAGAATCCTTCAGATGTCTTTGTATAATATGCAACCATTGAAATAACTGTTAATAAACTTTTGACTTGCTTATTTTTATGCCAGAGTTTGTTTTTACTGATTATTCAGAGTAAATTGTACTGTTCTACAGAGTTGGAACCAGCTGGTTTTAAAAACCTCCAGTAGTTCACAG
Source organism: Loriculus beryllinus (assembly GCA_039877255.1). Classification (NCBI taxonomy): domain Eukaryota; kingdom Metazoa; phylum Chordata; class Aves; order Psittaciformes; family Psittacidae; genus Loriculus; species Loriculus beryllinus. Next base: position 8,450 of record JBCJKH010053079.1, on the reverse strand, counting down.
AGACAAAATAGCAGATGCCCTCAGGTACCTTATGTGTGCTGCTTTCAACTGCACTGGCTTCCTCAACAATGACACTGTAGTTTTACACAAATGCAAGTAAAACATGATTCTAACATAGATCAGGAAAAATTCCTACAAGTGGTAGGATATGCTGCTGTAAAAACATGGTAGAAATGAGGCCCTCCTGTGCAATGATTTTATAACTGCTTACTTAGAGAGACATTTTATAATGAAGCCAAAATTGTATGCAGTATTTCTGAAAGTTAAAAAGTATTTACACCAGTTAATTAAAAACCTCATCTTCTCCCCAGTCACTTCATGCATGCTGAGCACACCAAACACCTTTGAAAAATACTGAGATGACAGCTACAGGAACAAAATCAAACATCAACAAGTAGAGCAAAAGATCTAGAAGAGCTTTACTTTTCAACTAAGGGCAATGCAGTCAGGGATACAGCAATACAGAAAAGAAACAGTGTTTGAACTATATGAGCTGTCAACTGTAACACTGGGGTAGGTACAGATAAGGGGTCCCCTCGAAGCTGCATCTAGAGAAACCATTTAACCACCAGTGAACATACCGAGCTACAGCCATGGTGTTCATCACATTGATAGATGTCTGTGAGCTGTTCCCAGGTCATGCAACTGCATGGTTTGTGTACAAATACTGATGAGCAAGGCAAGCACTCGCACTGGCCCTCCAACCCACACCTGATGCCCATGAAGGGCAGCAGAAGACTTGTCAGCATGGGGTGCAGATTGGTGCACACTGAGCAGCAATGGAGCCAGCATTTCAGGCAACAGAAACCACAGTCCGTCATGCCCTGGAGTTCTGACACACACCTACCACATCAACTATAAGCAATGCATCATACCAGCAACAGAAGTCTGGGCAAAGCACTGTTTTACAGAGCTGGACTAACAGACTGTAACTGTGGAGATCTCAATCCAGTCCCTATCCTTACTGGGACTTACGGGGAAGACAGCGTAAGTCTTCATGCTGATAGCCACACACTTCACCTGCTGCAGTTAAGATGTGGAAAAGGGAGAATTCACACTGCTCAGTAGAGCACTACAGTGCCAAACTCTGGAAACCCAGAGATGAGGCACTCAGCCCTGGGTGGTACTTGAAGCTAGCAACAGCCATAAGAAGCATCAGCCACTCATGAGCAATCACTGGAAGTCTTCTGTTTAGAAACTCAGCATTCAACTTTCTGAAGACTGCCTTTTGCTTTAAATTCCTAGGAAAGCACTTTTTACTGAGAAGTGTCACAAAAGCATCCAGTGTTGGCTTTAAAACTCTTTAAAACCGTTAAACTAACGTTAACCCTTTAAATTCACTAATGTAATCGCATGACTTTCTGACACATTACTTCAACAACAGTTCTCCTTACCATTAACTGTCAAGCGAACATGTATAGCTTTGTGCTGATGAAACATGAAAAACTTGCCAGGTGGAGTAGAGCCAGTTTATGCGTTTAGTGAGGTCAAGTGTACAGTACAGATCCAGACAAGATACCAAAACAATGTAAGTCAAGCAGTGAAGGGATCTAGATCTTATTGTGCTTGGTACTGACTGTTGACAAGCAAAGAAACCCAAGATGCTTTGATTCATGAGCCTCTGAATAACAGAGTGGTAAAAGATGCAAAGAAATCCTTTACAAATCCATTCCAGCCCTATGTACTAACAACCCACATGTACAGAAATGCAAGTTTTTGGACACGTGCAGTGAATATGCATCACTGCCAGACGGATTGACAGTAGTTTTACTCCTGACAACCACTATACTCTGCACCCACCAACAGGGCTACAAGCCATATTTAATTTTGCCACAGATTTACTGACACCAGCAAGGATGCAGCAGACCTTTTAGCTCTTTGTTTTCAGGGTTTCACTGCCTAGTTAGAAAGCATGGCAAGGTGAATTTACATGCAATGAGCTTCAAGTTCCTGGCAAAAAAAGCATTCAGACGGAAATGTATCAATTGCTAGGTAAAAAGTTGCCAGCCAATATCCTGACCACATGGAGCATTCCACAAGTGTTGTCTTTGTTGTTTGTTTTGGTTTTTTTTTCCCAGCATTAAAAACAAATAAATAAAATAAAACCAAAATAAACCCAGACTGCCAAAATTCTGTACGTATGTATGTTTTGGCATTTTGCCAGCAGGGTCTTGGAACACAGGATGTCCATTATGCAAGTGCCTCTGATGTGGCCTGGTTTGGAATACTGATCTCAAGGCTGGGACTACACTCTGAAAGCCAGTCCTTCATCTGTAAAGGTCTCATTTAAAGATCTACTGAAAAGAGTATTTCATTTCCGTGCACTTTGAAAACATAATCCCCCAGTTTTAAAATTTAGTTACCCCCACTGGATTCTCATTCTCAATTGTTCAGAGTACAATTAGAGCACATCTGCCCTTCCTGTATGCATTCCTAATTAACATAACTACTGCTGGACAATAGAGTCCCAAACTACGAAGCTGTATCACATGGATAATGCAATGCTTTCTTAAGACTCAAATTCTCTATGGACAAGAGGGAAGAGTAGCAACAACTCTGATTTTGAACGGTTTTTCTTTATCAGACTTCATCATTTATATGGGGTTTGGTTTGAGTTTGAGTTTTTTTTCCACAGGAGGAAATAAAGATTAAAGTCTATTTAAGAATGATGTAAACAACTAAAAATAGCATAGCTCAGAACAAGAAAGGAAACCTTTAAAGAGAAAAATACACTTAGGCGTAGCAAGCTTGTTTCATGAGGTAGTAAAAGTATTTGCATCTTGAAGCCAAAGAATCTGTTCCAAGGAATCCTGCATCACATCTTTTCAGCTATTCTCACTTCGCTGGAACACAGGGGTTATCACTGTACCACTTTCAGAAACACAGAAACCAGAGAGGCATTTAAGTACAAGACTCTGCATTTACAGTTAGAAAGAAACATCTGTCTTACAAGTAGAGTTTGCTGACATGGTTATTACTAAAAGAAAACAGGTGAAGATTTCTTTCCAACCCCAACCTAGATGGACTGAAATACATTTTGCCTCCATTCCATATATTGAATTCACCTGGTAACACGAGTTCTGTTCAGCCCTTGCTGCCAACAATATACCACTACAGGAACGACTATCAAAACATGGGCCTAGAAACAGCAACTAATATATGTAGAAATATAGCAATTTTAATAGCACAGACATCTTAGTATATCAAGTGTTTCTCAAAACTGTTGGTATAAAAAGAGACTGGGAAAGATCAGACATGCACTGATCCCTCCACTTAATCTGAGCCTGACTTCTCACTCCAGCAGAGTAATGGGTGCTTGTTTGAAGCTGCAAATATACAGAATGGCTCAGTGCTGTGCAACAGAGAGAGGGGAAAAAAGAAAAAAAAGTACATTTCCAGTTATTTCTGGCAGAAGAAAAAATATCTAGGGGATGACTCTGTGCAAGTCCTCCACTTCAAGGCTCCACATATCCTTGTGCACGGGGTTTTCAGAAAGATCTGTCATCTTTATTGCTCGAAGCACAGGCTGAGGACTGCAGGACCGCACCACACCCATCACCATTACATAGTTGCCTAAAAACAAGAAAGCATGAAATCTAATTAGCCCTATTTTAATTCAGAAAGCTAAGTATTTTAAACCAAATAGTTAAAACAGTTTGAATTAAAGCTGCCAATACTTGCAAGAAAACTTAAGGAACTAAGATTGCTTGTATCTGAATTCTGAAAAAGGCTTCACAATCTGTACAGCTGTTTTACAGTATTTTGCTAGATTTTCACATCCACTAGGAGTCAAAACCAGCATGATTCCTCCTTCTACCATGAAAGTGGAGGGAGAGCAATTCAGAAGCCTGAACATTAAACAACAAGCCCATTTTGTAGCACAACTCCAATGCTGCAGTCCAGAATTTGCTCAGTTGAATTAGCAGTGCTGGTGAAGGGAAGACAAAAGTAAATAAACAAACAAGTAAATACTATCCTTGCTCCTAAACTCACAGCTCTTCTCTGCAACATCCCAGTTTGATCAACCACTGGCTCTAACTGTGAAGAACTGAAAACAGGCCCTTTCTTTACTGGAACTCGTAGGGGAAGGCCGTGTCGTTGCACTGACAGCCACAAACACCCTCCTCTGCAGCAGCACACGCTGCTCCTTCTGACTGCCACAGCAGCACAGCTTTTTCAGGATGCCTCTTGCAGGAAGGCTGGTGTACGTGAAATGATGCCTGCGCAGCTGCGCTAGCTTTGCGCGCCTCAGGCACGTATTCAACACACAGCCGCTGCCTGCAAGCCTCCCGCTTTCGGACAAGGGAAGCAGCTACACCTCTGTGCACGAGCCAGGAAGAGCCGCAAGTGACGGACCACGATGCAAGGGACAGAGGCCCCGCAGGGGCTCTGTACCGCGCCCACCTCCAGGTACCTGCGCTGAGGCAGGGCCGCCCCTTGGGCACCTCCTCCACCCCGAGCACGGTGAAGGGGCCGCTGTCATCATGCAGCCGAGCCGAGCCGCCGTGGGCGCCGCCGCGCTCCACCTCCAGCACGGTGCCCTGCATCCACACGGCCCGCAGGCACAGCGGTGCCCGGCCCGCCTCCGCCCGGCCCAACTGCCACGTCCCACCGGCACCCCACACCGCGCCCCGCAGCTGGGCGGCCAGCACCTTCACCGGCGGCCCTGGAGCGCCCCCGGCCATGCCGTGCCACGGCGAGAACGCCGGGGCCGGTACCGATGCCCGCGCCCGCTGAAGGAGGAAACGTGAAAGGCGGGAAGCGGCGCACGCCCCGCCCCAGCGGCAGACCGCGTCGGCGCCGTAAGTGGCGGCGGGGGCTTGGGCGGTTCTGCGCCGGCAGCGGAGGGCGGTGATGGCGGCGCCTGGGCTGCGTGGGGAGGGAGAGCCCGGCCCCACAACTTAGAATAAAGATCGGAGGTAGCGTCCCGGGTACGTGGCGGCTGAGCTGCACCCCGCGTTTCACCGCCACGTAACGGGCGGCATTCCGAGGAGCCGCGCTGTGATCGCGGTGGTGCTCCTGCCCCACTGCTGCCCTGGTGCGGTTAACCAGTCGCCGATGAGGGTAGAAGGAGCACGAGCACCCCTCCTTTGGCACCGGACACGAGCAGCCAGCACTTGTGCGTTAGAAACAAATAAAAGGCTTGTATGGGAAATAAAGCACTTGTCCGGGGTGTGCTGCATTCGGTCTGAACGGCGGTCAAGGCAGGCCACTCCTAGGGTCTTCGCCTCCTCCCGACGAGCCCGCGGCTGCTCCAGGGCTTGCCCGCGGCCAGCGGCCCCTTCCACCGGGGAGCTTGGCAAGAGCCCCACCCGAATCATTTCACCTCACATCAGCGCGGGATCCACTCCTCTACGCGCAAAAACCCAGCGAACACCTGGCCCAGCGGTTCGGTTTGAGCAGAAAGCACTTTCTGCTGCCTCCCAACACCACCTAACCGAGGCCGGGCCGCCCTGCAGCCCGGGTTCTGCCCCTCATCCCAGGGGGACACAGGGTTACGGGCCCGCACCTCCACACAGGCTGCCGAGCCCGCCCAGGTGGTTTCATGCAGCTTTTCTTCAGTACCTAGCAAGAAATGATGACTTCATGTCTACTGTTCAGTTGATGAAGATCCTCCAGTTCTATGAGGAAAAGGAGAAAATGCACATGCTGATTTCCTCAGGGATGCTTTCAGGATATATTTTTATTGTATATTCTTATGTGGAAATCTGACGCATAATGCACTGAAAGTTTTAAGTTTTTAATGAAAGCTTTAAGCTGGGAGACTTTAATTCGAAGGCCTTTAAGAATTTATTTGCTGTTTATATTATAGATGGGGTTTGCTGTAATCTGAAATCTTTGAGATGTTACAGTTTCCTTTGGGTGGGTGGGTTGACATTTCATTTAGAAAATAAGCCAAGAAATAAGCTAATGGAAAAACAGGAGGGTGGAATGAAGAGAAAGAAACGAATTAGGAAAATCAAGGGGACAGATTCCTCAATTTCACAAGTTGTTACCTACAAAAGTGCAAAATGGGTAAAAATGCACAGAGAGCTGACTCCCCTGCAATAGTTCTTCTTTAAAGCAGATTTTGTTCTCCATTAAAATAGCCAGTTACTTTATTTAAAATCTCCGGTTGTGTTCTGAGTAGCAAAATACATCGAAAGGCATTTTTTTTCTACTTACCCATCATGTTATGAATTATTTATTCATTATATCTTTTTTACAGAGATATTTTCTGTTTAGAGATATTCTATAAATGGGACTTCATTCCTTTTATAGGGTAAGGAAGCAGTTAACTTTCTGTTATCATTTACAGTAAGAATAAAAGATAGTATTGGTAATAACAGTAAAAACATCTAAGCACAATACAGAATCATGTAATCTGGCAATCAAATCATATGGCTTACAGGAATAGAAAGACATTAGATGGTTACTGTATATGAATGCAAATTTGAGTGAGGCTCACGGGAGTATTTGTAATTTATGCCCCTAAGCTGTAGCCACTTGACAGCATCAATATTTAGTTTCACATTAAAAAAAAAATTAATTGTGCCAAATATAGATAAAAGTATTGTATTTCTATTTGTTACTGTATAATAGGAGGGTCTAATGATTATTAAGCCATTAAATCTACAGATGAAGGCAGGACCCCTACAAGGGTGTAATCTCCAGGAGAGGCTAAAAGGTCCCTTTTAAAAGATTTTCCTTGGAGAAACTGTTATAAGAAGAAAAGCAAAAGCACTGGTGATCTGCACCAAGAAATGGATTTGTTTTCTTAAACCAGAAAATCCTTATTTTTCAGTAGAATGTGAAGTTATACTGAATTATCTGCAAAGGTCTTATCAAAGAACTGTCTCAGCTCAGCATGAAGACATATTCTGCAGCTGCAAGGAAAATGTCTGATGCCTCAACAGACTTTTCTGGAGATGATCCCACAGCGTTCATCCTGATTTAAGGGTAGCAGAGGAAGCTCAGCATTTGGTTAGAAAAGGCAATGAGTAGGTAGCTGGCAGGCTGTAAATCACACTGGATTAAACTTGAGCAATTTTCTGAGAGCATGCTGGGTGAGACAGAGTTTTGGTTTGCATTGATTAAAAAGAAAGAATCTTCTTTTGCCTGCTGCTACAATATGTGCCTTTCTTCAAAGCAGTCTTCAAGGACATTATTCCTCATGCTGACATGTGTGAGATGCTCTCACAGTACAGGTAAAAAAGGTCAGACTACACAGAGATTAAGACAGTCCAGAATGCAGTAGGAGCCAGATCTTCCTCAATTACTCTGGCACTGTTTTGCTGGTATGATGTCAAGAGAACTTAGAAATCTGACCCATGAACAGATATTTTCAAAGAATCAGCAACTTGAAATTTTCTTTCCCACTCAGACCTTTTTACCCTCTCACTGACAGTACTACTTAAAATAGAACTACTTCTCTGCCCCCCTCTCTAGTTTTGGTAAAAGGCTGACACACACAAGCAGAAAAATCCTTCTATCTCTTGGCCAGAAATTCTGATATTTTACAATCTTTCATCCTACCCAGAAGAGTTTTAAAAAAGATCTCCCTCCCAGTCCATTGATCAGTGTGTACAGAAAAGGTTCTCATAGAATCATAGAATGGTTTGTGTTGGAAGAGACCCCAAGATCATCCAGTTCCAACCCCCTGACATGTGCAGGGATGGCTCACACTAGACCATGTCGCCCAAGGCTCTGTCCAACCTGGCCTTGAACACTGCCAGAGATGGAACATTTACCACTTCTTTGGGCAGCCTGTTCCAGTGCCTCACCACCCTCACAGTAAAGAATTCCTTCTTTTTATGTATCCTGAACTTCCCCTGTTTTAGTTTGAACCCATCATCCCTTGTCCTATCGCTACTGTCCCTGATGAAAAGTCCCTCTCCAGCATTGTTGTAGGCCCCCTTCAGTTTTATTTCTCAGTTTCTCTTTCCTAGTACTGAGAAGTCACTAACTGGATTTCAAAAAAAGTTGGTTGTTGGTTTTGGTGGTTTTTTTTTTTTTTTTTTTTTTTTTTGTTTTTTGGGGTTTTTTTGGAATCCAATCAATTACTATAAGTTTCACCTCTAGCAGACCACCCTAGTTTATGCTTATTGTCTTATACTGAACACAGAACTACATGAAGCAATCACAGGAATATGCAATTCACTTGTTTCCTGGTGGGTTTTGTACTGCATAATAGATGCAATGTAGACATGTTTTTATTTATTTTATTCTTTTAGCAGCTTTCCAGTATCTGAAGGAGAGCTATAGGGATGCTGTGGAAGGACTCTTCATCAGGGTCTGTAGTGACAGGACAAGGGGTAACGGATTAAAGCATAAACAGGGGAGGTTTAGATTGGATCTAAGGAAGAAATTCTTTACTGTGAGGGTGCTGAGGCGCTGGAATGGGTTGCCCAAGGAAGTTGTGAGTGCTCCATCCCTGGCAGTGTTCAAGGCCAGGTTGGACAAAGCCTTGG